>CAIGRT010126815.1:0-33168 GCA_903798405.1 Fraxinus platypoda
TGAATATACGACCATCCATTAAATATTTTCTCTGATCATCAATGATAAAGCTTCATTCATTTGATCGTTGAAGTTAACATTGAAAAGATAATTAAGTCAGTATTATTTAATGTATTACTAATTTACGCTATTAGAGGAGCACGTGTCTATTTAATTGTTAAACTAATGGAAAGTATCAGATTGGGATTAAAGATGCATAGAAACTAAACGTTGAGAAGACAATTAAATCGGTGTAATTACTAATTTACGCCTTGGAGGAGCATGTGTCTGTTTAACGGTTAAATTAATGGAAAGTATCAAATTGGGATTAAAGATGCATCGAAACTAATACGTTCTGGGACAATGTTGCAAAGAAAAATATGTTGGAGATATATAAAGTCTATATAGGTTGGGGACCAAAGCCGCAAATTTCCCCTAATATTTTAATTTCTTTTTGAAAAAGTTCCATGGCTGCTTTTTATCAATATCGAAGAAGGACGTTACGTTCAAAGTTCAAACTCTGTCAATTTCTGTTAGAAAACAAAAAATAAAAATAAAAAAATGCAAGATAATCAAACAAATAAATAAAATATTTAATTTCTAGATTATTATTTTAAGTTCTGAAAATAAATTATTATCTATCTGTCGGTTTGTAATATTAAGACAAAATATTATTTATCCTTTTAATAAAAAAGGTGATAAGATAAACAGCACAAATATTGTTTTTTTGATCGAAATTTCATCATTTATTATGTGTTATGATGGTAATATTGTCAACTTAGAAATAGGGAGGGAGTCCTGGACAGACGGTAACGAATTCGAGAACTTAAAAGTTACGAAGGAATAGTTGGGGCATATCCAGATCTAAAAATATTTGATGATGAATGTATAGAAAAATCTTCTTTGGATTTTACTAAAATCTTCGAAATTCGATTATTTCTCTTTGGTTTCGATACATTTCATTTAACATGTTTGTAAATATTGATGACGATCTTTGTGAATTAATGGTACCCAAATGATGTAATGCAAAATCCAAGACTTGCTTAGGAATTATATAATGCACATTCAAGGGAAAATATTCAAAAAGAAATTAAAATTTATTCATTGTAAAGTATAGTTTCAATACCATGTATTAAACACGCTTTAAACATTCTAAGTTCTTGATTTTTAGTATCCTTGTTACAAGTAATATATGTTACATTTGTCTACTTGTTTTGGCAAGTTTAAAAAGTTTTTTTTAAAAAAAAGAGATTAAAGTCAACAATGCTGTACGTAAAGTAGAAGTATTTGTGAATGACCGTTGTACCACTACAGCCCTAATGTAACCTATAAATATGAGACATTGGTTCTCAATGAAATACACACACAAGTCTATTGATTTCTTCATTTTCTTATGTTTTCACTCTAGTTTATAACATATTATTAGTACGAAATTCTAGCCAATTGAATTAGGAAAATATATTAATGTTCCTACTTATAAATCTCTAGTCAATTGAAGTAGGATGATTTTTCTTTTAATCCAATAAAGACAAAAGGTTCTAACCAATTGAATTACAAAGAAGTTACTCTTTTCTGCTCAAAGAAATTATCAATATTCTCTCAACTTCGAATTGTACAACAAACACTACATGAAAAATGATATTTTACAACTAATGTTTCAACAACCAAATAAATCTGATTATTAGAAATTGTTTTCAACAACTAAAAGACGAGTTTGATGGTAGAAAATGGAGGATGAACAATCGAATTTGAATTAGATCGAAATATGTTACAACGACAAAAAAAATTAGTTGTTAATCTTACATTTTTTGCGATCAAATTAATATTGATCATTGTGAGTGAGCATCAAATCAAATTTTTTTGTCAAAATATCTGGTGATATTCAATAACCATAGTTTATGGTCATTAATATAGGAAACCAACAACTAATTGTATCTCATTGTTGGAAGTATAGAAAAATTTGACATTCAACAACCAAATATTTATAGTCGTTGAAAGTTGATAACAACCACGTCACCAAATCAAATTTACCAAGAAAATAGTGTTCGACATTCAACGACTTTAATATTGATCGTTGAGAACGATAAGCAATGAACAAAATGTTTTAATTGTTTAAAATTTAAAACTAAGGTAATTAATTGTAAGAATAATATTCATTATCAAAGTATTAAAAAAATTTCAAACCGACTTTGTTAACATAGCTCAGTGGTGTAAAGGACATGAGTGAGGTAGTCTCAGTTGAGCTGGCAGTCGCAGTGTGAGGATTCGATTCCTACCTCTTACAAGGTATGGAGTTGGACTCTTTGTGGGCACCAGTATGACAGCTCTTGTATCCAGGCCTGCTGAAGCACATCCCGCGATTTACCTCATCCACAATACTCTAGGGGCGAGGCGGTGGGGGGCCCTCAAAGTTGGGGTTCAACCTTTAAAAAAAGAGCCTACCTCGAACGACACAAAAATTCTTCATTTCGTTGGTTTGGTGGGATGGGACAGCGGAAGAACGAGTTTTTTTTTTTTTTAATCTGTCTTGGGATCGAGGCAGGGCATGATGAATTTTAGGTGCTCCGCCCTATTTAAATAAAATAAACAAGGTGAGTGCCTCCAACTCAACCTGCTCCGAATTTAACCGGTGCACAAGAAAATGTGGAGAAAAATCCTTGACAGTGCAGCACACAGCATGGTCGACTCGCATCAAATCTATCTCATTGCCAATAAGAGTGAATGAGCCCATTTTGATTGAACCAAGCTTGACCAGGCACTAAGTGTTCGAGTCATTAATGCACTAAGAATGTGTTTGATTGATATGGAAAATATATCCTAGAAAATAAAATATTTCCTTTGGTTTGAGGAAAACAAAAACCTACCAGGCTACTCCCAAAGAAAATATTTTCCTCAAAAACAAGAAAAATTAGGCATATGATTAAAAGTTGAAAAATATTTTCTATAAAAAAAAAATAGCAATCAAACACTTCAAAGTAGGAATTTTGGATGGAAAACTGACATTTTTTATGAAAAATAAATGCAATCAAACACACCCTAATATTATATGTTATAGTACAAGGACATATTTCAATGCTACTTATAATGCGAAAATATTCATAGAGAAATATGCACCTTATCTCATTATTGAGGTATATAAATATTCTCTATATTACTCTTATCATTTAAGAATCAAAGAGACATAAAGAATAAATCTTCTTTCTTTATTTTTGACCGTCGAAGTCCAGCTCACGTGTACTAATAGATAGGGATGGCAACATTACGGGCTAGGGCTAGGGCTGGGCGAGTAATTAAAATATCATCCCCGACGAGGATTTTTGTGAGTAGGACAAGGATATGGTTTGAAAACTCCTCGTTTATCGTCCCGATTGATTATTTATTATTTTTAAAATTTTATTATTTATTTTTATCAAATACAATTTTAATGGAAAAAAATATAAAAATGAAATAAATAGGTTCAGGGCAGTGGTCCCCATTCCATTTAACTAACAGGACAATAATTTCCTTCCGTATTCGGGGCGGGACAATTCAAGACGGATGGAGAAACCAAATAAAGAGTTGACACTTTCTCTGGCTGTATTTATAAGCCATTGGCGTGACAGTCACATGATGGAGATACGAATGAATGATTGAAGATAACATCAATATAATACCGAGTTCCGCAAATCTAATTAAAGTATTTAGAAGAGTCAATATTGTGTTATGTCAAATGACAAAGTTTATTATTGATAATAATTTGTTCTTTACTAAATTAGAGAGGAACCTACTATATTTCTAAAATGTGTCATGATTGGTACTATATCGATATTAGTACAATTAAACCACGTACAATATTGAACTAGAAGTTCAATCATTGAATATTTTTGTTTATTTGGCATTATCAGTTAGATCATCACTGGATCAATAATGATCTGACACTGAGAACTTGAATGGACGTTCAATGAATAACTGAAAAATTCTTCAATCCAATGAATTATACCGTTCTCTATTAGTCATTGGTTATCACTAATTAAAGTTCGGACTAGATTCCTATAATCCTGAAAATTAATTAATGTGATCTATGGAGTCCTATTACCCATCATGTTGATAATCTAGATATAATTTGTATCTAAGAGATGCATTTACTAGATGATTGCATGTGTCCGCAAACTGAAGTTTAAGATATTACTTGTTTAGATTTTAAATTATAAGCATAATTTTCATATTATATCATTGCATCAGTTCCAAACTTTTGATAAGTATTAGTTTGGATAACGATAATGATTTAAATACAATTAATTGTTAAGTGCCTCCAATTAAGTTATTAGTCGTTACTATTTAGAACAAATTATTTCCCATTTCTGTCTAGGGAAAGCTATTTTATATAGAGCAACACTTGTACATATCGTGCCAATATCAAATTTCTCTTAGTTATAGTTTGGTTTATGGTCAGAGCCTAATATTCTCATTTAATGATTTTGATAATGCAATATATGTATAATTGCTCAACCACCGTGCACTGAGATGGATATTAAAGCATGTTTAGAATATATGTTTTGTTTGAACCTTTATAAAAAAATATCTTAAACCTTAATGAGCGATATTTTATAAAGCGGTCGCCGACTTCAAATTTTTTTTTTTTTTTTAAAACTACTTTCTTAGCATTAAGAAAGAAATTAGTAGCTAGAGATTATACATAACGTATCATATCGTGTTATCTATATCCTCATACTTGACAATATGAAAAGATAACTCAATTGCAATATGCACTTACTGAGCTACAAGAGAAAAATAAAATCTCATATACCAGTTGTACATGCTTCATCTCATATTGATGTCTTAGAATGACAAAATATTACATTATATGAATAAAACACTTGAAGTGTTGGTGACTTTCGACTCTAAAGATAAAAAATTATCGAAAAAATAGAGCAAATAAAGAAGATACTCACTTTTAGGAGGCAAAATATATAAATATAAGTAATTATAAATCCTAGAAGATATTAAAGCACTTGTTGAAAGTGGAGATATCGTAATAAGTTATATCATTACGAGAAAGAAATAGAATCGGAAAGAAAAATTATTAACACTTTTGTACATGATGTACTGCTTCATATTCGAAATAAATAAATTTCTTGAAGCATATCAATCGAAAATGTGATTAGCCAAATAAAAGGATGCAATCCTTACAAAATTAAACTTACTGGAAAAATCTAAAATTTCTGAACCCGTAGTCCGAACAATTAAATGTGTATACTTATGCGAAAAGGAACTGAGAAAAATAAAGTCATAATATGTATGTACGACTTTTAACATAAATTTCGTAACGATTTATAAAAATAAATATATTATCCTGTGTTAAATGCAATAATAAGTCTATATCTTAGTATTCTTCCAATACATGAATTTAATATTTGTATAATAAATGTAATTATTGCCACTCATTTAACATGACTATTAATAATATCTTTGAAAGATTTAATATGCATAAAGTATATAATTCAAGTGATATTATTGTGAAGTGTAGTAAATACGTGTTGTATTATTTTTCTCTTGATCGAGGTTTTGTTTCATTAGACTTTTCTGTCAAAGACAAGTTTTATAATGTATTCAAAGAAATAATATACTCTTTTTTATTGGTAATTTCTTTTAATAAGGTTTTAACGAGTCATGTTCTTTGTGTAATGAGTATTTATAACTAACAAGATATTCAACCTCAAAATAATATTCTTATATATTACAAATTGTATACGAGACTTTCGAAGAGAGCAACAATGAAATTTGTTCTCAATGGACCATCATATTGACTAAAGTCAAACAATGATTGATAAATGTCTTGAATGAAGACGATATTCTTGGGGTTGTAACAAGACGTGGAACATAATTTACCAAAATTGTAATATTAAAGATATTGACTTACATGATATGGAACATACTTTACCAAGACATGGATGGTTCGATATAAAAAATTTCATTCATTTAAATCAAGGGGAGTAGTTTTACTCTTTTTCCTTCACTCAAGATTATTCCATTGAATTTTGTTGACAATGTTTTAACGAGACAACATTTTATTACTCTAAATTATTTGTATTTTTTTCTTTGATATTTTTGTCCCATCAATTTTTTTTTCCAAATAAGGATTTCAACAAGATATATATTGTATAAATAATCATTTAAGAGAGAGTTATAAATAAAGTAGTATTTATGAATGATCATTGTATTCCTGCGACGATGATTGCAACATATAAATATGGGGCATTAGTTCTCAATAAAATGAATAATACTATCTAGTATCAGTGGTGTTAGAGTACCAGTCTAGACAGAGGCAAAGCCAGCACCATGCGAGCCAGGGCAACTGCCTGTGCTAGCTCCGTCGGAAAAAAAAATGTGAAAAAAAGAAGAAGCTCCCAAGGTGAAAGAAGTCCTTGAGTCCACCATAGAGCCACAAGCTTCAGCGCTAGAACAGGTTAAACCGACTGAAGCTATGGGGTCCACATTGATTGATGTTTTATGCAAATGTGAGCCAAAATCTTTTCTGACTTGACTTATGGCAGTAAAACAATTTGACATTCCCATTTTGCCCTCGTTACCACAACAATCGAAATATTTGTGCAACAATTTGTAGAAGGTATTCTGTCATCAAAATAGAAAAATGAGAGTAGTACGGACAAATGGGCTTTCAACAGCCTAATGTAGCTTTTCTCTCACATGACAAATATCTTAATTTTTTAAGATTAAAATTTTCTATTGCAAAATATAAATCTCATTTTTAAGAGATTCAAACAAGCGAAGATTTTCTGTTTGGTTTAAAGTAGATATTATATTAATTTTGTCCTTTGGATGTGTATGGATTTAGAGGTGCCTATTTGACTCGTTGGTTCAGGTGGTTCGTGGCTTGGCCCGAGAAAAGCTCGAGCCCCATTTTGGGATGTCAGCTCATGTTACGGGTCATTTTTCGGCCCATGACGAGCCAAGTCTTAAAAAAAATTAAAAATTAAAAGCTAGACAAATACACACTGTATAACAAGTTGCCTGTGTCAGACAGCTTACCGTTATTGCAGGAGCAAAGGTCTGCATAGGTATTAAAAAAAAAGAAAAAAAACTGTGAGCCGACTGGCTCGATAAGACTTGAGTCGAAAGCTCAGATCAAGCTTAGATTTTTTGGTCGAGCAAACGCTAAACTCGGCTCGAACTAGAAAAAGTCGGAACAATTTTTACTCGAGCAGAGCTCGAGCCTCAAGTTTCGGCTCAACTCGTTGACATCCCTATATAAATTATGATCCTTTGAATAATAATAATAATAATAATAATTGTAATTCTAAAAATTTAAACTTATAGATAAATTAAAATTTTATTTTTTATATTGAGAGAAGTTTACAGAATACACCTTGCATCATTTTGTGCTTCCAATTAACATACCATATTTTACAAATTTAAGTTTTAGTGTATTTCTATATTGATTAAAGAATTTATTATATTAATAAAAAATCTCGTTATTGCGATCGTTAACGGTCAATAGTCGATGACTGTGCGAGCTCACTTAAATTTAGGGATCTGTCACTGAGTTTAGGTGGCTACATTTTATAGGTTCAATTAAATGAGTCATGTGACTTTGAATTTAAATAAATTTATTATTCAATGTCATTTAATTGTCACTTAAACTTATGCTAACACCAGTGGTAATGAGTAACATTACTCTGATAAAATACAAACACAAATCTATTGACTTCTCTCTATTTTTTTTTTTTCATTTCTCTAAAATTTATAATCAACAATTGATTTTAGCCACATATTTCATAGAATTCACAAATTTTATCAACATTTCAATTATGCTCATGTTTGAGCCCCATTTTTCAGGGATAATAGATTTTGTGAATGTTTGGTTAAAAATTAGGAAAAAATTTGAGTTTACGTACAAGATTATTTTATTGGGAGAATGCGTGGTTAAAAATGAGTTTGAATTTTTTTTTTTTTAATGGAGCTTAAACATGGGCCATATATCACATCAACTTTTAAAATTGCTAATATCTTTATCAAACTATAGTATTTTGCAACTGTTTTCTGAGGAATAAGAGCAATAACTTCATATTGTTAAAAGAGAAAACCAAACACAAATATAATGGGCAAAAAGAGCCCTTGTAATTTTTCAAAAAGTTTTTACATTGTTATTATCGAACTTTAAAAATAGAAAAAAAAAAGTGTTTTGTATTTATCGTTCATTTTATATTTATTCTAATAATAGAAAATGGTGACTATATTGACATAATCACATTGTTATTATCGAACTTTCATTAATTAGCCTATGATGATATTTTCGTCCAAAAGTTCTTATAAGAAATTACCTTCTCATATTTTTAAATCGGCAAAAAGTTACATATAAAAAGTACAACTACATATTTGCTCCTTAATTTAAAAAAACATTAATAGAATCTTTTGGATGAAAACCATCACTAAGTTGAATTTAAAAAAAATGTGACGTAAATGTAATTACCTAACAGAGAAAAGGTTGAATTAAACAATTTTAGATTTTATAAATACGTGCCGTAGATGTCTTTCTCATTATTGAGCACTTACCTAATTTTTAGAGTTTGGTGTAACTTGGGATACATTTCATGCGCCGTCACTTGTATCCATAAACTTTACTCTTTCAATTGGATTAGTCGACTTTAAATAGATAGTGTTGAAAGAATATGTATCATACTTTTACAAACTTTATTTATTGTCTTGCTTAATATTTCTGTTGATTTTTAATTGTCAAAATCGTGTGAAAATGTTATAGGTTCTACCAGTAGTCAGCACTAACTGACCGGTTGATAAATATTTCGATCAGAATCTTTAGGCTGAATTTTTTTATATAGCAGGATATGACTTCCTATTAAAACATTGCAGCTCATATAAAATATATCCTTTTCCATCCTAGATATTTTCAGATTAGTTAAATAGGTGATTTAAGGTTAGACTTAATTAATATCGTCTTTCCTTATTTTGGTCTATTAACAAATCAAGAAAATCTTTTAGTTTATTAAACATGAATGAAATTAAGCTTTGAAAAACATATTCCCGTCCGTAACCTAGCTGCGGGCAGTTCTGCCGTTTTCAAACAAGTTTATACGGATTTGATGCTTCATTGATAATTCAAAGCCAACGCCTTCTTCAAGTATTTATAGAACACAAGACAACTAGTGCTGGATGTTTAATCCCGTCTATTAATCAATATGCTTGACGTGAAGTTAAAAATGATGATTTTTAATCCAAAGTGATGGTTGCAGTCTAGTACAATAAGGAAATGATGATAAAGTCAAAATCGGTGGATTTGATTCAACTTCATCAATAAGTCAAAAGAAGAAGATATAAAGGAAGTTCCCAATTCTTTTGATTGTTCTTTTGTTAATTTTTGCGAAATTATATGAATAAATACTATTGTATTTTTTATAAATTAATTAGTGGATTGCTTGATCTGTAGAATGGGGGCCGTGGTTGTTTCGTTTCAGAGTATATCTAGTGTTCACATCTTTAATCTGTTAATTAAATTCTGCACTTAGTTAAAACTGCTCGAACACATTATCAACTTGTACGTTGCAATCATAAACTGATTATAGGAAGTTCTGACTATCTACCATCCAGAATTACAATAGTAAATTAAAAGTCATTTTTAATTTATTTAGGTTTTAAAATTTACACTTGGTATCAGAGTTGGTTCACTTTTAAAAAGTGTGATCCAGGAAAAATCTATATATGGACGGAGCACTCTTTAGACATCCTGTCCTAGATGGGACTAATTACTC
Organism: Fraxinus platypoda; assembly: GCA_903798405.1. Classification (NCBI taxonomy): domain Eukaryota; kingdom Viridiplantae; phylum Streptophyta; class Magnoliopsida; order Lamiales; family Oleaceae; genus Fraxinus; species Fraxinus platypoda. Next base: position 9,744 of record CAIGRT010126815.1, read on the forward strand.
TTATTGGAAAATTATGGTATATGTTTATGTTCAATCTCTTGATGAAAAGGCTTGACACTCAATCATGTATGGACATAAAGTACCCACTGTGACTGAAAATGAGATAGAGAAAGACAGAAGAGTGGGTTACTATTGATTTTAATAATGTTAGTTGGAATTCAAAATCTTTAAATGCTATTTTTTCATTTGTAGATTCTAACAAATTTCGTTTGATTTCCACATGTAAGGTGGCTAAGGAAACTCATGGATACACTTCAAGTTGCTCATGAAGGAACCTCCATTGTGGAAATCATCCAAACTTCAGATGCTACCTTAGAGTTCGAACAACTGACAATGTGAGAAGATGAATAGTTCAAGGACTTCTGTGCCGAACTTAGTGACATGACAAATTCAGCATATACTTCGGGAAATATGTACTGGGAGAGCAAGATAGTGAAGAAGATCCTTAAATCTCTACCTGATTGATTTCACTCCAAAGTAACTTCCATAGAAGAAAGCAAAGATATTGAAACCATAAAGTTAGAAGAACTGGTGGTTCATTAATAACATATGAGAAACATTTCCATAGAAGAAAGAAAGAAGAGAGACCTGGAGTTACCTTCAAAGCCAAAATTGTTGAAGAATATATTCAGGATGAGGAAAGTGAAACTGATGAACATATGACCATGCTCGCCAAACATTTCAAAAAGTTTTGAAAAACAATCAGAAAGGAAGGGGTTCAAAACCTCAACCACAACAGGAGAAGAATTTTTTTAACAATTCAAGGTAAAATCAGCTTATATAGATGAAAAGAACTCAAAACCGCATCCAATGCCATGAGTGTGATGGAGATGGACACATAGAATTTGATTGTTCTAACATACCGAAGAAGTCTCGTTCAAAGAAAGTCATGAACATTACATGAAATTAAGATGAGGACAAAGAATTAAACTCAGACGAGGATGATAGAACTGAAGATAATCAGGTAACCTCGTCTACTGTCAACCTACAGTCCAATTCTGACTCACTACAATTATTACTTGTAAGTACAGACTCATTGGTTGGAGATAGAACATGACCAGGTCACACATGTTCAGACCATCTTGAAAGAAAATCTGAAAATTGAACAAGAAAGAAATATCATTCTCTATGCTATGATAGAGTTCATTGAAAAAGAAAGGGCCGCAATTGTCACTGAAAAAGAAACTCTAACTAAACTCTTAATAGAGAAGGAAAATCAAGTCGTGGAGCTCCTTACTGAACTAAATCATACCAAGGAAAGAGTTGAGTAATTTACCATCAGATCCACTCACCTAAGTGAAGTCCTTAGCCATGAAAGAACGCTGAGTATCAAAGAAGGCTTAGGTTATGAAGGAAAAGAGAAGAAGAAGGAATCTAATTGGTTGAAGTTTGTCAAAGAAATCGAATTCGATAGATCAACAGGTTATAGTTTTGAAGCTACAGTTAAGGAACTAGATATAATTTCAGACTACAAGGTTATAGCAGTGTCTGACTCATACCAGCAAGTTCCAACTAACTCCAAAAACTTGATTCGGATCGAGCCATCGGGTAAACAAGTAAGGTATTACTTTCAAAATTAGAAAGATAAAATACAGCACATTGTCAGATGTAGTTTCTGTGGTAAGTACGGACAAGATTTACTTCACTGTTTATCTCACAAGAAACAACTGGTCACAAAAGGGTTAACTTGCTTGCTGGTGCTTTAAAATACAATCCTAATGCTAGAATAAGGCAAGTCTGGGTAAGAAAGTGCGATCTTAGTTACTATGTTGTCAGTATAGCATATAAATCTATTGTCCCAAACTCTTGTTATTTTGACAGTGGCTGCTCTAGACAAATGGCTGGAATAGTTCCATTCTAACAACTACAAGAGTCATGAAGGTGGTCTAGTTACCTTCGGGATGGGGCTCAAAGTAAAATTGAGGGTGTTGCTACTATTGTGATTAATGTACTCCCTATCTTAAATGATGTCTTGTTGACTTAAAAGCAAATATGATTAGTGTAGGTCACTCTGTGATAATAATCTTATGGTCATGTTCACAAAAAGTTCGTGCAAAGTTCTAAACAATAATGGTAGTCATGTCTTGCATGGTGCTAGGTCTAGTGATAAATGCTATCTACTTAAATCTGAAATTACATGCCATGTTTTAAAAGCTGACTCTACAGATTTGTGGCACAAACGATTGGGACATCTGAACTATGGAGACCTAGTCAGACTTACCAAACTCAATGCAGTAAAAAGAGTTCCTAAGCTCACTAAAAAACCAAAAGGTGAATGTGATTCATGTAAAAAAAGTAAACAAACTAAAACTGTACATAAACAAGGTCAGTTTTTTTTACTACACTTCACAATTTTGAATTGTTACATATGAACTCGATGGGACCAATTCAGATGTAAATTCTCAATGGTAAAACGTATATTTATGTGTGTGTAGATGACTTTTCTAAGAATACTTGGGTAGACCTTTTAAGGCAAATGTCAGATATCATTGAGAGATTCACATTTCCGTATAAAAAAATTGACAATTGAGAAATATTTTTGAGGGGACTAAAATTGCAAAAAATAGGATTAATCTTGGAAAGGAATTTGAAAATACTAGTTTCTCAAAATTTTGTGAAGAGTATGATATTTTCCATGAGTTCTCAACACCTAAAGCCCCTTAAAAAATGGTGTAGTAGAAAAGAAGAATGGATTCTTAAGAGAGATGGCTAGGGTAATGTTGAAAAGTAAAAAAACTGTCAATTAAATGGTGGGCTGAAGTTGTGAATACTGCTTGCTATATCCTAAATCGTGTCTCTGAGAATAGGTACTTCACAAACCCCTTATGAAATGTGGAAAGGAAAGAAACCAAATCTCAAGTATTTTCACATGTTTGGTAGCAAGTGCTATGTTTTGAATGACATAGAACACTTGGACAAGATTGATCCTAAGAGTGATGAGGGAGTATTCATTGGTTATTCAGAAAATAGTCGAGCTTATAGAGTCTACAATATCCGAACTCAAACTATTATTGAGTCCATTAATGTTAAAATTGATAACACTGATGACTTTTCTTCTTATTCACAAGAATCCGAGATTCAGAATTTGGGAGAATAGATTATTGAAGATAATTAAAATATTCAGGAGGATTATGTTGCAGATTTATGCAGTGACAATGAGACAGACTGCCAGTACCGAGTACTGATGATCCTTCACCAACTACTGAAAGTATTAACCCACTAAAGAAAGATAATGAACTACAGAACACAAAGCAACCCCCTACTTGAATTCAAAAGGCTCATCCACTATATAACATGCTTTCAGACCATGGAGATGGAATGATGACCAGATGGGGACTTGCCATAGAACTTGGGAAATGTGTGCTATACCTCACATATTAAGCCTAAAAATGTCATTGAAGCACTTGGAGATGAGTCATGGGCTCTTGCAATGCCAGAATAGCTAGCTTAGTTTGAGCCAAATAATGTGTTGGAGTTTGTACCTCGACCAAAAGACACAAATGTGATTGGAACAAAGTGAATCTTTAAAAATAAATTAGATGAGCATGACAATATAGTCAGAAATAAGGTACGGCTGGTAACACATGGATACACTCAAGTGGAATGTGTGGATTTCGATGAGACATTTTTATGTGTGGCCAGACTTAAGTCCATTAGACTTCTACTATATGTGGCATGTTAGATGGGATTCAAACTCTATCAAATGGATGGCAATAGTACCTTTCTAAATAGAATATTGAATGAAGAAGCCTATGCTGAGTGATAAGTGTGTTTTCACACACTTATTGGAAGCATAAATGAGTTTAATATTGATGAAATGAATGAATTTATACTCATAATCATTTATTTCTTTTATAGGTCAAAACCCCAATTAAAGGAGAATAATGCAAAAGGAAGAGAAAAATGAGCCCTGTTTGAGAACCATTATTAAACTCATTTTTCTACACACTCATTTTCAACCATATATTCACACAATGAAATATTCAATATGTAAACCCAAAACTTTTTTTTACTTTTTAATCACATATTATCCAAAAAATCACTATTCAAAACTCAATTTTACCCAAATAATGATTGTCAAATAGGGGCTGACTAAAATTGTACAACATGAAGTTGGGGACCAAACTGTAGAAGAGTTGAAATTTGAAGGACCTTGAATGCAATTCATCAAGGGCAAGATGGAAATAAAGTTCAAACATTGAGGACCAAAATGTACAAGACACAGTTTAGGAACCTGACGAACAATTATTGGAGGACTTATGGAGCAAAAATGGAGGCAGAGCCTAGCTTCACGTGGGAGCCAAGCCCACCCGTGCACGTAGGTGTTACAGCCTTTGGACTCGTGTGCGCGTGGTGATTTCGGGGGGCAGAAAATTCTGCTCTCATTTTGTAATTTGGGAATTCCTTTGGGGGCCTTTTCTGGGACTTTTAAGGTATGTTTTTAGGGCATTTAAATACCACAACTCAACCATTTATTGCCCATTCATTATTCATTCAATACACACCACATTGAAGAGCGTTGAAGAGGGAAAAGAGAGAAGAAGGAGAAAAACCAAGAAAAAAGTGTGGAGATTTGGGGGAATCAAGACCAAGCCATTTCAATCTTCAAGAATCCAACTAACCTAATGTCTTGTATTTCATCCTTTATTTTCTTTATTTTGTAATGTATATCCCTAACTTTTCCATTTTGTGCCACTTTAATACAATGAGTTAAGCTTTTTAAAGTTGGGATGATTAATTTAGCTTGACTGTAGTCCTTAAATTGTTCATACAGAAACATCTGGAGAAAATGAGTGGAAATGAAGTTTGGGGATGGCCTACCACCCTATGGACATCTGAGAATATTTTACTATTTCATCCCACTTTGCGTAAAGCCCTAAACAAAACCAGAGACCAAGTGCAATGCATTGTCCTTTTGCCAGTTTTGCCGTTATCAAAAAAATGATATGATGAAATGCACTCAAAGCTTAGTTTGATTAATTTCAATATTTGTCATTTAATGTTAAAATGCTTATGTTCTTGTATATTTACTATTTTATTTAATGTTTCTTATTTATGTGGCCAATAAATTATTGTGTTGAGTGATTATTGTGCATTTTACATCAAAATTGTAAATGTCTTAGGTTCTTGTAGGAAATTGAGATATACTCCTAACCTTAAGTAATCCACTAAGCTATTTTAATGAAGATTTAATGCGACTATTTGGACTTTAATGAACATAGAGATATAGTAGACTAAAACAATCAATTAAGGCTAATTTCACTCTTGAGAGGTATTTAGTTAAAATAGGAAAATCAGGTAATTTCCACAACTTTTATGATTGTTATTTTTGTTATTTAAATTGAACTTCAAACTACTTTTCTTTCACTTTCACTTTCAAAATCTAAATCTAATTGTGTTTGTTTCCTTTTTGGAATTAAATTGACTATTGCGGTCCATCTTTTTTAGAGAATGGGTTTTTGATGCCGTTGTTGAGAAATGTATTTACTTTAATTACTACTTTAATTAATATTAGTTTTAACAATTTTTTCCTAATGTTTTTTTTTGTTATTTTTTGCCACCCATCATAGTTTTGATCTCTCGTCTTTGATGTTCTTTCCATGTACTATTCAGCAATATATACATGATTTTAACAGTGGTAAAATAGAAAAAAATTTGCAGTGACTCATCTCCACATGGATGATGAAGATATGCTTGGAAGAAATCCAAAGTGTGAAATTTGTTACGCGACGCATTGTTCTGGGCAATGCTTGTATTCGTACACTAATGCATTCATGTCAAAACTTCTTTGATTTAGACAATACTTAAGATATCAAAAAGAAACACTTGACAAATCTGATAGAGAATACATGCTCATGGGAGATTATGTACCTGCTAATTGGGATGCAGACATCATGCTTGTGGGAGATGGTCCTCTCATATTGAACGAGAACGTACTTGTAAAATATTATAATGAATTTATCAAGTTGGACGAAAGCAACATACTTGTGCGAGATACCATGTACTAGAACATATTTAAAATGTGGTAGTATAATTCACTTGAAAGAGCTTATAGGAAATACTTGACTTTTTTCTTTGACTTGGATTGTGGACCGGCTATTCAATCAGAGGAAATATCAATTATTGAAGAAAAGTTTAAAAAGAACGACAAATTAATCACAAAAGAACTAAATGAAGATGTAGCAATCAACGATGATGAAATTAACATACATGCTTCCGACTTCATTGATTGCCCAAAAATTAGTTTTTTGGTTAAGCCCGATAAGGAAGTGGAACTCTACATAGTTGAATTTGAATCAGATGGAATACACAAGTCATATTACATTGAAAGATGCAAGGCAGAATTTTGGGGAAAAAATGAAAAGTGGAGCAAAGTTAAAAGAAGCAAACTAAATAAGGCATCTAAAGTTTTTTTCAGAATTCAATATTGATTTAAGAATCCAACTAAGAGATGAGTTTTATCTTTTATCTTATATTTTATCCATTATTTTCTCTAACTTGTAATGTATTTCTCCAACTCTTCTCATTTTTATTATTTTTATACAATGAGCTATGCTCTTTATGTTGGGATGATTAATGTAGCTTCTAACTGATTAATTTTAATATTGGCTCTTTAATGTTAAAATACTTATTTTCATGTGTATACTATTGTATTTAATGTTTTTCATTTATTTGGCCAATAAATGATTGTGTAGAGTGATTTGTATAATGTTTGAGGGAATATTGTGCATTTCAAACAAAGTAGTAATTATTCTAGGTCCTTGTAAGAAATAGAGATATACTCGTAATCATAGGTCCATTTAGCTATTTTCACCAAGATTTAATATTATTGATTAGATTTTAATCAATATAAGGATATAGTAGGTTAAATTAAATGGTTAGGATTAATTTTAGTCGAGATAGGTAATTAGTCAAAATAGAAAAATCGAGTCTAACATAGTAATTGAGTAATTTATTTTTTGGATTATTGAGAATTTAACTAGGCGACGGTTAAGTGAAATTATGAATTCCAAATACTTTATCTTCCCAACTTTCCTTAAATTTTAGATTCGTTCTTTTTGTTAATTTTGTAGAGTTTTTAGTTATTTTCATTATTTTTAAAATCCAAATTTAATTGCGTGTTTCATTTTAAAATTGAAATTAACTATTGTGTAATTGAGTAATCATTTCTCATAGGATCGATAACTTGGACTCGTCAGTCCACTTTATTACTCATATGCTACACATACGCTTGCAGTACACATATTTAGCAAATATTGAGCAACCTAAAGGATTCATTGATCCATATCTCTTGACCATGTGCTCAAACTCAAAAAGACGTTATATAGATGAAACAAGCTCCTCGTGCATGGTATGAAAGACTGACAATGTTTCTTCTTGAGAAAGGATCCAAGAGAAGTGAGCTGACGATACGTTGTTCTTCAAATATCTCAAATATGGATTGACAGTAGCACAAATCTATGTTGATGATATTGCGTTTGGATTTGCATCTAAAATAAAAATCAGGGAGTTTGTTACATTTATGTAAAATGAATTTCAAACGAGTGTGGTTGGTAAAATAACCTATTTTTTGGGTTTGCGGGTCAAACAGGTTGATTCAGGGATCTTCATTTCACAAGCGAAGTATGCAAGGAATCTGGTAAAGAAGTTTGGTCTAGAAAACAGAAAGGCAGTTAGGGCTTCCATAGCCACGTCCTTGATATTAGGTCTTAATTTAGATTGGCAATTCCATGATCAAAACATAAGTAATTGAGTTGTAATAAGAGTCAAAGTAATTAGAGTTGATAGAGTCCTACAAGGAGTCGAAAACATTCAAGAAGATAAAACAAAGGAAGACGACCGCTCGCTGGCCACGGGTTGAGAACAGGAGTATCGCTACTCACTTGGCACGACGTTGGCGCTCAAGTAGAAGGCACATTGCTCATCGGGCGCTAAGCATAATGCTCAAGCAGCGGATTATTCTGGGCAGACTCCTGCTATGATTCTTGCAAAATTTTCTATCATATTTCAACCCAAACACTTCATACTATATATACCCAAGTCATACAATGTCTGAAAGGGTGGTTGAACATGATTTGATGCTATAGAACATATTTTTATGATCAAACAATAATTTTCAAAGATTAATTGCTTCAATCACACATTCAATTGTTTTTTGAAGATCTAGGAAGGTGACTGAGTTCTGGTTTGTGAAGAACGAATTCGTTCTTGGTGATCCACGAAAATAAAATATTTTAGAGTTCTAGAGTTGGTGCTAGGGAACACAACCAAATGAGTTCCTTGGCGATTATAGATAGAGGGTCAGAGTCTACTAAAATGTAATTGTATCTGGATCAATACTATAAGTTAACCTTTTATAATGGATTATTTACTCGCAAGTTTTTGATCTTTGTGAAGTGTTCTTCAAGAGATTTTCCTCTGTTATCAAATCTTGGTGTTATTTACTTTTCGTAACATTTAAACTGCATAATTGATACTTAGGTTTAAATTTGCGTGGTTTAATTCATCTGGATATATTTAATTGTGACTTGTTGCAATTAATAACTTGTGTCAATTTAAATTCTGCATATTACACATGTCCACCCCCTCTAAGTGTTAGTTGGGTTGAACTTTGTTATTTCAATTGGCATCGGAGCTCAAATTCGATTCTTGACCCTAATTTTATCTAGATAAGTCAATCACTTTCTCTACTTCCATATTTTGACGAAAGCAATTATGCTTGCAAAAAAGTAAAGATGAGAGCTTTCTTGAAATCTGTAAATAAGAAAGTTTAGGTATGTGCAGGGGAAGGTTGGATTGCCCATGCTACATCTGTTGTTGGTGTAGTTGTCCCTATTGATATTTCACTTTGGACCAATGATGACCTAACAGAGTTTAACTCGAATAGTAAAGGGCTTCATGCCCTATTTATGGTTATGTCACTCGAAGAGTTCAGGCGAGTGTTGATGTGTTAGACTATAATAAAGTTTGGAATATTATACAAATCACACATGAGGAAACTAAGATAGTTAAGAACTCGAGACTTCATATGTTGACTACTAGGTTTGAAGAGTTAGAATGAAGGATGATGAATCCTTTGATAAATTCTATGCGAAGTTAAATGACTTAATAAATTCTAGTTTCAACCTAGATGAGAAAATCCATGAAATAAAAATTGTGAGAAAAGTACTTAGATGCTTACTTGAGAGATTTAGACCTAAGATTACTGCTATCGAGAAGAGCAAAGACTTAGATACGGTTAAAATAGATGAATTAGTTGGATCCCTCCAAACCTATGAACTAACCATATCTCGCTCTAATAAAGATAAGTCTATTGCCTTAAACACTATTAGAGAAGATGACTTTGATACTACTAAAGATGACACCCTTAATGATGAGGAGATATCTTATTTTGTTAAGAAATTCATAAAAATCTTTAGGAAAAGTAAGCAAGCTCAGGATAAATACAAGAGCAGCCCTAGTAAATTCAGGAAAGATAATCGAGAGAAGAAAGATCCTAGGGTTGGTAGGAAGACGTCGCAATCGGTCACATGTCATGAGTGTCAGGGATCCAATTACATTAGAGCTGAGTGCCTAAGTTATAAGAAAACCCTATGTAAAGCTATGACCTCAACTCTCACTGATGATGAGTCTTGCTTGAACAATCAAAGTTAGAAATCCAATTCTAAGGCTGTGAATTATATGGCGTTTGCCTCTATAGTTAAGAGTAAATCTGGGAAGAAGAGTGAGAAGACTAAGGACTTAGAACACAATGAGTACTCCGAGGAAGATTTCGAGGATGATAAGGATATTCGTGAGGCTTATGACCAGCTATTTGAGGAAAGCCTTAGGTTGAAAAATGTGAATAGATCTGTATTTGAGAAATTGAATGAACTCGAACTAGAAAAAGACGGACTTGTAGCTGAACTTGACGAATCCACGAAAAGTCTTAATGAGTTGATAGTAGAGAAAGAGTCCTTAGAAACAAAGGTTAAAACTCTTACTATAGATATTGAGAAATCGAATACTCAACTTTAATCTTTTTTGAGTAGATTTAAAAAACTCGACAACATCTTAGGTTTGAACAAATCTGCTGAAATTAGGGAAGGTCTAAGCTATAGTGATATTTGTTCTCATGTTGCTACCTCTATCAAAATCACATTTGTCCCAGCCTCTATCAAGTCTAAGAATGTAGGAGTCCTAGGACAAAGACCATCTAGGCAACGTAGGGTTTCTCAACCTAAAGTCCAAAATTTGACACCTCATTATGTTGCCCCTAGGTTCATTCCTACATGTCACAATTGTGGTGAGTTAGTTTACATAAGACCTAGATGTCGTAAGCCCTTGATTAGGAACAACAAACAAGATCTAACTATTCATGTCAGATTCTTGACTAATCAAGTGAGTCACTTGACATAATTGATGACTAAGATGGCATTTTCTTCTAGGAGTGAACATGATTCCATTTGATTCTGATTCCAAGAGAATTGAATAGAACCATGAACCAATGATTTTTTTAAGATATGGAACCAAACCAGAACTGAACCATCTGGCTCTAGTTTGGTTTGATTTGGTTCTATTTTCATTTATTAAATTTTGAGACTTGCACCATATCTATAAGTTAGCAATATATACCTCGATAAAAGAATAAACATCGAACATTCAGCAAGTTTAAATTATCAATCATCAAGAACACAAAAGTCCAAATGATTTGGTTTGGACATTTTGTCCATCCGTATCTTTTTCTAAGAAGATTTGAGTCAAAAAGAGTGATTCCATAGTAAAGTGATAATATAAATTGCGGTATTACTCGAGTCGCTCTTCAAGATAAGAGCGTTTGTGCACCTTATTGAGTAGGTCTATAGGTGCATGTATGTGCAAGTTCATTGAGTCCACATACCCATGCTTGCATTCTCATTCATTGTCTTTTTTTTTTATCTCTTTTCTTAATAACTAAAAAAAATAAAAATTGAAAAGGGACTTTTGAAACTATAGCACCTTGATTTGACTTACTTGAAATTTTAATTGTGACCAAGTATGAGTAAAACTAATGAACAGTGATGAAAGTTTTCATGGATTTGTTTAGGACTTGTGTGGAGTACTTAGTATAAATTTCTTCATGAAACATTTGCACTACACACGTTAAGCTCTTGTGAGTGAGTCTGGCCACTTGTGTGAGATTTGAGATGGCGGTCATCTGTGTGATGAGGTGACCCTTTAACTAGTTGATATAAACTCTTGTATAGTCCCCTAAAAAGAAAAAGATATATTATTGAGTTTAAAAGGATTTGTTTAAAATATTGTGAGTTATCTTATACTTCTCTTTGTAGCCTTTTTTATTCAAGTAATTAGGCATGTTGGGTATCTTAAAATCTGTTGCCCTATGGTCATCTAACTTATTAGTCATAGATCAAAAGCTCGTTACATGGATCATTAAGAAAGCTTAATATATAGAGGTCTACATATAAGAAGAAAAAGAAGATAAAAATAAAAATAAAAATACATATGCTCACAAATATGGGGAGAAAAAAATTAAACGGTTATTAAATATGAGCTTTTTTATTAAAAGGTCCTAGTAGCATTGAATTTGACTTTCATACTTTGAAGAATATATTAACTCATCAGTGATTTCTTTGCATTTCCCTTCTCACTGATATAAGGTTTGGAGTCTTATTTATAGGAGATTGTTGACAATTTTCACACGTGGGAGTCTTATAAGATTTACTCCATGTAGGTCTAAAATGAACGTGTGTGAAGAGTTTGTTGTTTATTAATTATACATGTACAAGTAAACAATTGTATGTTCGAGTTATCACGTGATCTTGATTTTTGTGCCAAGTTACTACGTTTAAAAAAATCATGAAAGTGTTAAAGTTTGAAAAATTCAGAACAAGTACTCTATTCGAAAAATTAAGAAAGTTTTGATATTTTTGACATTTTTATAGGCGCTCGCCAGACGCGAGATGGATGCTCGAGCGCCCAAAGCAGTGACTTTGGCGCTCACTAAGCGCAAGAGTGACGCTTGAGCACCAATTCTGATTTTAACTTTAAACGCGTAAACCCTTGTTTTCCCCAACTTCATTATACTTCTTCTCTTCTTCGAATATTATTCTCCTCTTCCACAAATTCTTCATTCCAATCATCTTGTTGGCTTTTTAAGGACGAATTTCATGTAGAACAAATCACATTCATCACTTCATTCTTCGAATCAAAGGTAAATTTACTAAAATCCATATTTTTTTTAAATTTCTTGAACATTTGGGATATTGATTATTTCGTGCCATTTTATGTGAATTTCATAAAGACTATGCCTAAATATGATTGGGTTTGAGATATATGATGATTATGCACAAGCTAATGCATCAAATTGATGAGTTTTTTGAAAATTGTCTATTGAGCATGAAAATTTAGGGTTTGTGGGTTGTAAATTTTCTTCAAATTTCATGCAAAATTGATGTAGATGCTTGGTTTGGTCCTTGAGGCTTGAATGGATGGTTTAGACATGCATTTTTGGATTTTGCACTTCATTCATTAATTTTGTACACAATGTGTTCGATGATGAAATGTCACTTGATGTTTTTGTTCGATTTTTTCATATGATCTTGTCTACATGCGTCGAAAACACAATCATTAAAACATTCATTCCATTAGATTGAACTTTTGGATTGTTTTGCATTAAAATTGAAGGGAACATAAATTTCACCTAGCGTCCCGACATTACGTCCCTTAGTTAAGTTCTTAAGTTGTATGTCATGTTTTCTTTATGTTATTCATAAGTGTCGGGTGCAGTACATCACGTGCATATCATGCATTCATGCATATCTTTAGGTAGGTTTTCATTGAGATACTCGACTTGGTTAGTTACTCTCATTTTGATGTGTTCTATTGTCGTATCACATGTTACAGATATCTCCAAAAAAGGCGAAGACTACCAATAAGAAATCGGGTGGATCCACACCATGTGATTGAGTAAGATTTGTCTCTTCTACAGCACAGGAGGTCTTTGACTCTCAGTTCTTCTCTTAACCACTTCTTATTGAGCATGAATTAGCCCTTTCTGATCTTTTTGTTGACTTGGCTGCCATTTTCACATTATGTCGATGGGAGCCAGTCCTTCGTGACCTTACACCATCGTCCTACCTTCTCATTAAAAAGTTTTATTCTAATATTCATGAAGTAGATCGATCACAGTTTAGAGTGTATATTCGAGGTCAAGTTTTGAAATTAGTCCCAAGGTCATTTCTCGAGTCATTAATATACCTCAGGTTCTTCACCCAGTTTTTTCATTTATTAGACCGTCGACGAATCCTTCTCGTACCCTTCTTATTTCGACCCTGTTATTGTCCTATGGACTCAGGGTTCAATTCCTACTAGGTTTGTATTGGTAGAGCGTCAGATTTTATTGCGCATAATGTAAACATATCTTTAAACTGTATCTCATAGAACTTGCCTTCTTCTTGATACAGCTAGATTCCTTTATGCACTTTTACATGGTGACTCGATTGATCTTCCTTCTATTATCTATCGTCATATTTTGCACGTATTCTGAATGAGTGGCAAGAAGATAGGTTTACCCTAAGCCTGCCTGATTCAAAGTTTGGTGACTGGTTTTAATGATTAAGTGTTTGAGTATGTACCATGGCCTATCGGCCAAGCCAAAGTAGGTCATACATTTTCTCTTCTTCTAAGCCAACTGATGACCTATCCCTGTCTACTCAAGACCAACCTCCATTTATTTCTAATCATGATCCAGTTTTTCTTCTGTTCCTGATTTTCCTTTGACATCTAATCATGATATTTCTTCTTCATTTGATCCTAACATTCCTTCTACATCTGTCTTTCTTCCTCCACATGCTTCTGGTCCCGTTGATCTCTCAGTGGCAATTATGGGTCAATTACTATTATTATTGAGCAGCAAGCTCCTATGATGGCAGACCTTACCTAGCTGTGTTCCTTCATACTGATGTATAGTGGATTCGCCAGCACTAGGACGATGGTGATGATTTAGATTAGGACATCGAGACACATGATTCAGGTTTTTTTACCCTTTGTAATTTTTAACAAAAAGGAGGAGTAGTTAGGAGTATGAGTACATGATTAGGATTTTGTTTATTTTGATACATGTTGGGATATATGGATATTTTGCTAAGCTGCATTAAGTTTTGATGTTTTATGATATTGACGTTGATTTTGGTGTTTTGCTTAACATTGATATTATGTCATAATGTTGTTAGCTTAATATTTGTATTATTTGTCTCCAACTGATACATGTTATTTCTTTAGCTATTTTCATGCACTTTTACTTTTGGTATTTGAGTTGTTGATTTCAGGATAGCAAGTTTGATAAGAAAAACAAGATATAGTTGAGTCTTTAAGTCGTGAATAGTTAGGAGTTATTTTTCTCTTATTTTGTATTTATAATACTTGGTTTTGTCACAATATACGAAATGGGGAGTTTGTTAGGTCTTGATTTATTTTTTTGGCAATTCCATGATCAAGACATAAATAATTGAGTTGTAATAAGAATCTAAGTAGTTGAGGTTATAGAGTCCTAAAAGGAGTCGACAACATTCAAGAAAATCAAGAAACGAGAAGACGACTATTCGTTGGCCGTGCATTGAGCGCTTGAGCACTCAGAACAGGAGTATCGCTGCTCGCTTGGCATGAATCAGCCTCGAACGACAACACATCGCTCTTTGGGCACTGGCGCAACGCTCGAGCGGCGAGTTATTTCGGGCAGACTCCTGTTACGATTTTTACACAATTTTTTTAATCCTATTTTAACCCAAACATTTCATATTACATATACCCACGCCAGAAAATGTCCCAAGGGTGGTTGAACATTATTTGATGCTATAGAACATATTTTGAAGATCAAACAACAATTTTCAACAATCAATTGATTCAATCACACATTCAAAACATCAAAATCTTAAATTCTCAAAATAATTCCATTATATCTGTTAGAGTTCTGAAGATTCGGGAAGGTGACCGAATTTCTGGTTTGTAAAAAATGGGGTCGTTCTTGGTGATCCATAGAGATAAATTTTTTTTAGAGTTCTAGAGATGGCGCGGGAGCACATAGCCAAAGGAGTTTCTTGGTGATTATAAGTTGGGGGTCAGAGTTTACTAAGGTTTAGTTATATCTGGATCAATATGTAAGTTAATCTTTTATATTGGATTATTTACTAGCAAGTTTGCCAGAAGATTTTTGATCTTTGTTAAGAGTTCTTCAAAGAGTTTTCATCCGACATCAAAATCTTGTTGTTGTTTACTTTTCGTAATATTTAAATTGCATAATTGATAGTTAAGTTTAGATTTAAGTGATTTAATTCATCTGGATATATTTAATTGTGACTTGTTACAATTAATAACTTGGTAAATTTAAATTTTGTATATTACACCTATTCACCCCCTCTAGGTGTCAACTGAGTCAAACTTTGTTATTTCAAGATCTGCAGAGATAACCAGTGCAATGACGTTGACCCTAACTTGTACAGACCATGATAGGTAGTATGTTGTATCTGATTGCAAGCTGTCCTTGACATAGCCTTAATTGTTGGAGTCTGTGAGCAATATCAAGCTAAACCGAAAAAATCTCATTTGGCTACTTGAAGCAAATCATTCGATACGTCAATAGCACTTCAAGTTTTGGTTTATGGTATACTAATTACTCAAATTCACATGTTGTAGGATATATTGACACTGAATGGGTAAAAAACTTGGATGATGGAAAAAGTACAACTAGAAGATGTTTCTACATGGGTAACAATCTTATTACTTGGCTGAGTAAGAAACAGAACTCTATATCCTTATCTACTGTAGAAGCTGAGTATATTGCTATTGGTAGTTGATGTACTCAGATACTCTGGATGAAGCAAATACTCAATGACTATGGTATTGACCAAGATTCTATTACCATGTTCTGCGATAACACTAGCACTATAAATATAGCTAAAAAATATGTTCAACACTCAAGGACCAAACATATTGACATTAGACACCACTTTATTAGGGACTTGGTTGAAAGAAGTGTAATTGTCCTAGAACACATACATATTGAAGAGCAGTTGGCTAATTTGCTTACCAAGGTTTTAGTTACTGTTAAATTTGAAACTTTGCGAAAAGTCATGGATATATACTTAATACATAAACTACTTTTCATGTACTTTTTTTTTGTATGTGTTCACTTTGTGTGCATGTGTTTTTTCATTTGTTTATATATAAAAAAAAATTAAAAAACTAAGGATCTTTCTTGCAAGTGTCACATGATGTGAATTTTTAATTGGTTTATAATTGTTGGGATGAAATTGAATTATCAAAGTAGTGTAGGCTGCTCATTTTATCTTATGGTAAATAGTAATCAAATAAGTACACATTTGGAATATCGTGATTAGTCTAATTGTGCATATTTACTGACTGGATTGTCATCTTTAAGGTGACGGTACTTAGGGCCGACCTATGATTAGTATTTATGTATCTCTGCACTACAATATGAGGTTGCGTTAACATCAAGGTTGTGCGATGCCATACTTGATAATAAACATAAATCATGAGAGAAGAGCCGCCCCAATTATTGTGTGAAAATCAACTCCATAAATTCAAAAGAATGTGCTTTTAAAGAAAATAAAAATATTCAACATAATTAGCATTCAAAAGAATACTGAAAAATATGTACATGCTAATGTTGTCACACACATTTTTCTATTTAAAGAGATAATTTAAGAAAATGACTGATTTGAAATACACCCTTCCAAGACTGGTTCCAAAAAGTCAGAAAAATTGATGGTTGACTGGTTCTGACTTTTTGCTCCTAACTCCTTGACTCTAACTCTTTGATCTAATTATTTGCTTCAAACACTTATGAATAATTGTATTATGGATGACTATAGTACATATTACACATTACTGTTTGGTTGGTATCTCTCCCACATTCTGTGGTTGTCCTTTTAATTTCAAAAAATAGGGAGTAGTAGATTTTTTGGCGACTGATGATGATGGTGTTGTAATGGTGAAAAAAATGAATGGCGGTTAGTTGAATTCACTAGTTGCATATTGCATGCTTGTTAATTGATTCTATACAGCTGCGTTTGAAATTTTATCACTCACGTTTTTCCTCTCCCATAATGCGTCAGGGTGTTTGAGTTAGGGGAAGTACGATGTGTGATGAGAACTAAGATAGAACAGTCTGTTTAAATTAATTGATCACAATCATCACATACAACGCTAGAAATCTAACCTTGGTTTTTGAAATTAAGCATGGCTAAATGAGGAGATTGTTGGATAAATAAGGTGAAAGAGTTTGAACAAAATTCACCACACCACAATCGTGGTGAGTATGTCTTCTATATATAGTTACAGATCAAAGCCGTAAATGGTAATTACAATAAAGATGGAAATAATAAAACTTTACAAATGAGTCTCCTAAGATTAAGGTAACGTATCCTTGACACCCCCTCCCCCCCGGCAAGCTGAGCGTCGAATTTGAATGGACACGAAGCTTGGTACGAAAGAATTCGAAGAGAAATCGAGAGATACTTTTGGTGAAGACATCGGCAACCTGTAGATGAGAGGGCACCTATTGAGTGCGAAGTTTGCCGGCAACAACAAGTTCCCAAAGAAAATGGTAATCTAATTCAACATGTTTCGCCCGTTTGTGGGAAACGGGATTGGAACTTAAGAAGATCGCACTTTTGTTGTCACACAGGAGAATAGGCTTCTGTGAAATGGAAACCTTGAGATCATGAAGTAGATGAGTAACCCAAAGAAGTTCAGCTGCAGTAGTGGTGAGGGCGCGATATTCAGACTCATAGCTAGAATGGGAAATAGTGGGTTGCTTCTTAGCACTCCAAGAAACCAGATTATCACCAAGATAAATAGAGTAGCCAGAGGTGGAGTGACGAGTATCGGGACAACCAGCCCAATCAGCGTCAGAGAAAGCAACGAGGGCACCGAAAACAGCTAAAGGGCGAAAAGAAAGACCAAAGTGAAGTGCGCCCTTAACATAGCGTAAAATACGCTTGATAGCAAGAAAGTGATCTGAAGTAGGGGCATGCAGGAATTGACTGACAGAATTACCAGCATGAGCGATGTTAGTGCGAGTAATGGTTAAGTACTGAAGAACACCAACTAGAGATCTATAGAGAGTGGGGTTCGAGTAAGCAGGTCCACTACTAGTCAGATGCTGAGAGACGACCATAGGAGTGTGAACCGACTTGCTGTCAAGTAACTGTGCTCGAGTCAAAATATCCCAAGCATACTTTAGCTGACTGAGAAAGAGACCATCAAAAGTGTAAGTAGCCTCCAAACCAAGAAAGTAGTTGAGGGAGCCCAAATCCTTGGTGGCAAACTCAGAATTGAGCTTGCGAGCGAAGCGATCAAGAAGAGAAGGGTTGTTGCCAGTGATGATGATATCATCAATATACAAAAGCAGATAAATAGTGTCAGACTGCTGATGAAAGATGAAGAGAGATGTGTCTGCACGGCTACAAGAAAACCCAAGAGTGAGAAAAAAGGAATTGAAGTGCTGAAACCAGGCACAAGGAGCTTGTTTGAGGCCATAGAGAGCTTTTTTCAGTTTACAAACATGATTCGGGTATCGAGGATCAATGTACCCATAAAGCTGTTCCATATAGACAGTTTCAATGAGAGTGCCATTGAGAAATGCATTCTTCACATCAAGTTGACGGAGAGGCCAACTGTTGGTTACAACAAGAGAGAACACAACGCGAACAGTAATAGCTTTGACAACAGGACTAAAAGTGTCAGTGTAGTCAAGACCAGGTACCTGAGTGTAGCCTTGGCTACAAGCCGAGCCTTGAGGCGCTCAATGGATCCATCAGGCAGATATTTGGTCCGAAATACCCATTTGGAACCCACAATGTTGGTGTTAGTCGGTCTGGGGACCAAAATCCAAGTGCGGTTATGTTACAGAGCTTGAACTTCTTCATCCATGGCAGCAAGCCATGCAGGATTCTTAGCAGCAGATATGAATCCTTTAGGCTCAGTGGAGGCAAGAAGAGCAGTGAGCAGTCTGGAGGATCCCAAAATACTAAGATTCACTGGATGGTGAGTCTTGAAAATGCCAACTTTGGCTCGTGTAACCATGGGATGAGAAGCCATAGGAGGAGCGGGAGCAGGGACAGGTGTGGAAGTAGGGAGAAGTTGATCGTCAGAGTCATTAGGGAGTGGTGGAGACTCTGGAGAATGTGAAGATGGACCTACAAGAGAATCAGTAACCTGCAAAGACTTATCCACGGGATCAGTACAAATAACACATGGGTTAGACCTGGATGGAGTAATATGAGGAGAATGGCGCATGGGGGATAGTGAGGTGGGGTCAGGATAGGGCAAGCTTGGTTCAAGAAAATTTGAAATGTGGAGAGAGGAAATTGGCTGAGCCTGAGAGCTATCTCTAGAGGTAAAGTGGTGTTCATCGAATTGGGCATGTCGGGTGATATAAATCCTGGAGGTAGCGGGGTCAAGGCAACGAAACCCTTTATAAGAAGGACTGTATCCTAAAAAAAATACAAGGGATGCTACGGGGAGAAAATTTGTGGGACATATAATCACGCAAACAAGGATAAACACGACAACCAAAAGGATGAAAATTCTCATAGTTTGGTGATTAACCATAGAGAAGCTGAAAGGGGGACATAACTTTAAGAAGCAGTGTGGGCAAACGGTTGATGATGTAGGCTGCAGTGCTGAAGGCGTCAACCCAAAAACGAGGAGAAATGTGGGAATGGAAGAGGAGTGCCAGCCTCATCTCAGTCACATGTCGGTGTTTTCTTTCAGCGCGCCCATTTTGAGCGGGTGTATACGGGCAAGAGAGTTGATGGTGGATACCTGAGGTGCTAAGATGTGCTTTGAAGCGATTGTTTGAAAATTCAGCACCACCATCACTTTGAAAAATTTTGATACGGGTGGAGTGTTGGTTTTCCACAAGTTTTTGGAAGTGAATAAAGATATCGTAAAATTCAGATTTTAATTTCATAGGATAAAGCCAAGTGAAACGGGAATAATCATCAATGAATAGTACATAGTAAATGAATCCTGAATTTGACTTGATGGGGGAAAGACCCCAAATATCGCAATGAATAAGATCTAACACATTAGATGATTGACGATCATTACGAGAATAGGGCAAGCGATGATTTTTTGCAGTTTGACATGTTTCACATAATGTATGAGAAGGCAATAAAGAGGTAAGATAAAGATGACCGTTTTTATTTAAAGAGGAAATAACAGAATGGTTTACATGTCCAAGACGAGCATGCCATAAGTCATACGAGGCATGTAAAGCTTTATTTTTAAGAACAGAAATAAAAGCGGAATTTCTGCGCTCCAGCACATATAATCCGCCATCTCGTTTACCTGTTGCCATCACCCTTCACATTTGATGATTCTGGATAGAAAAAAAATTATGAGTAAATGTAACGAAAAGTGGAAAGTCAGATGTTAATTTACTAATGGACAAGAGATTTTTGGTTAGACGAGGAACGACTAAAACATCTAATAAGTTAAGTGTTGGGGTAGGAGAGATGGTACCAGTGTGAGTAATGGGTAGTGAAGCACCATTCCCTACAATTACTTGATCCTTACTCGTATAATTAACTGCCTGATCCAAGTGGGAAGAATTTGGTGTCATGTGGGCCGGAGCTCCTGTGTCCAGGTACTAATCACTGGGCTCAGGCCCATTAAGAGAACATGAGGCATTAAAAGCCTCAGCTAGGTGGGCTGTGTTGCCCATAGTGTCTCTTCCTCGTGCATACCTCTGGTTGCACTTGTCGGCATAATGCCCTTCTTGCCGGCAGATCTGGCAGCGTGGTGGACGGCATCCCTACCCGAAATTTGGACGCCCATGGCCGCGGTTTGAAGAGGGATTTCTTCCCTGTTGGTGACGGTTTAAGTGCCTGGGATTTGGGCGATTGGGGCCTCGATTTGTGGCTACAAATGCAGCAGTTGGAGGACCATAAGAGTCAAGAGATCGCTGGAAGATCTCAAAGCTTTCGGCTTTGGAGACCAAATCGCAGAAGAGAGGCAGAGGCGTTTAGGCCATTTGGGCGGTGGAGAAGCTGGTGAATTCCGAACCCAGTCCTCGGAGGAACCAGTGGGCTTTATCAGTGTCATCGACGGGTCTTCCAATGGCATGGAGTTGATCGCAAAGGGCTTTGAACGCTCTTGCATATTCTGTCACCGATCGAGTCCCACATTTCATTAGTTGAAGGTCGTCTTTGAGACGAATTTCTCTGGCTTTTGATCGATGACTGAAAGTGTTCTCGAGGGCTAACCAGACCTCACGTGAGGTAGATAGGCCTACAACCTCTGCCATGGCTTCCTCCGTGAGAGAGGAAAGCAGGAGGCTTAGAAGCTGATCAGTATTCTTCCACGCCAGATGTTTGATGTTTGGTGTCTTAGAACCTTCAGGGTCAAACAGTAGGGGTGGCTGTAGAGTCCCATCCACACGGCCGAGTAGATCTTGGCTTTCAAGTAGAGGAAGAAGCTGACTTTTCCATAGGAGATAATTGGAGGATGATAACTTGATGGTTACCATGTGAATCATGGTGTTGAAAGGGAGAATGGTGGGTGTGGTGTTTGTGTTTTCTGAAGCCATTGAAGTAAGGGGATCGATGGAGGTTAATCCTTCAAGCTCTGATACCATGAAAGAGTTTGAACAAAATTCACCACACCACAATCGTGGTGAGTATGTCTTCTATATATAGTTACAGATCAAAGCTTTAAATGGTAATTACAATAAAGATGGAAATAATAAAACTTTACAAACGAGTCTCCTAAGATTAAGGTAACGTATCCTTGACATAAGGGCCATATGTTTACAAATTTTATTATTGGCTTGCTAAAAACATTTTATGATGAATGTACAGAAAAATCTTCTTCGGATTTTACTAAAACATATATATAATAGATATGATTTCTTGTTAAAACGTTGCAGCTCGTATAGAATAGATTATTTTCTATCATAGATATTTTCATATTAGTTAAATAGTAGAATTTGAGGTTAGATTAAATTAATATTATTTTCCTTATTTTGGTCTATTAACAATCAAGAAAATTAGTATATTATTTGATATACTAATTCTATTACCATATTTAATGACCACAAGAATGGAATTATGCTTTGAAAAACATATTTCCGTCCGTGACCTAGCTGCGAGCTATTCTGCCGTTTTCAAGCAAGTTTATACAAATTTGATGCATCATTGATTAATTCAAAGCTAACATCTTCTTCAAGTATTTCGAGAATACAAAACAACTTGTGCTAAATGTTCAATCCTGTCTATTGATTAAGCTACTTGACATGAAGTTAAGAATGATGATTCTTAATCTAAGTGGTTGTTATGGCTGAAAACAATAGGGAAGTGATTATAAAGTCAAGACCGATGGATTTGATTCAACTTCATCATCAAGTTAAAAGAAGATATAAAGGGAGTTGTTCTTAGTTTATTTTGATTGATCTTTTGTTAATTTTTATAAAATTACAAAAATGTACACTATTGTATTTTTTATCAACCAATTAGTAGATTATTTGACCCGTGGAATGGGGTCCATGGTTGTTTCTTTTTGATATTTACCATATCATATCTGGTGTTCGTGTTTGTATTCTATTAATTAGATTTCGCATATAAAACTGCTCTAAGCAGTTCAAGATGCATGTTGCAGTCATAACCGTTAGAAATTGATTATTATAAAGTCTTGGCTGCATGCCGTCGTGGTAAATAAATGGACAATACACGTGAGTTCTTCGAAATATATGAATAAAAAGCAACATGAGCATTTATAAATAATTTATAAATATGAGCCAAACGTAGACTTAGTCTTCCACGTAATCGTCATGTGGCACCTTAGAAACAAAAGTGATACAATGAAGGTTATGGTAATAGTTGGCATATCGTACATCAAGTACATGCAATGTATGTTTGCAGTGTTAAATAACTTTCATCAATTTGAAAGATGGTAGGTGACGGAGTGGTGAATTTGAAACTAAACTTTAATTCGGACTTGATTAAATTGCTAAAAGTTCACTTATAGATGAAATTTACCCAAAAGTTTTCATTTCTTACTTCAAAAATGGCAACTTAATTATGTTCAATGACAAGGAAATATGATCACCCGCTCGTCGCATTAATGATTGGGTTACAACTTTTAGTTTAAGAATTATTAGACCTCTGTATTCAATGATAAAGTCCATCAATATATCATTGTCGAACAACAAAATAGGTTAATGTCACGTCATTCAAAATTGCCAAAAGTCCGCTATGTTTCTATCTATTACCACCTTGAATGCCAAGCCAGGGGCAGAGGGAAGTATTTACCATTTTGTCCTCAAATGAATAAAAAACTTAAAACCCTACCAATCCAAATCCAAGCATTTCCGTCTCGACTCCCATTTTGTCCTCAAAAGGAACACTTGTAATAAAGTATG
>CAIGRT010126850.1:0-17399 GCA_903798405.1 Fraxinus platypoda
TCTATTTTCTCTTTTGGAAGCCAAGATTTGTCCTTTTCCCATCCATGTATAATCTGAAGATATTAGGGGCAAAAAGGAAAAGTCAACACTGGTCAGTACAAATATGAAAGGAGCATTTAGCAAACTTGAGCAAAATAGACTACGTAAAACCTCAAAACAGAACCGTGGAAACAATAATATTTGTGCATCAATGACATAAACATCATGTGATGTGAACCACACGCCTTAAATCCTTTAATTGATAAAGGCCTTTAAGTTGAGTAAAAACCAATAATTTCATGTCTGTCTTAGCAGGCCATTTGTATTTCAACCTTAACAAATATAGGTAATTAACTACTGTCAACAAGAGAAAGAAAGGAAAAAAACAGCTAATATTATGTTTGACAATCCTTAGGCACACATGCTGAGCATACTAGGGCATCGCCCTAAATTTTGCCGCACTGCTTTTCTTGAAGAATTTGTAAACATTGATAAACTTAATACAATTTTCAAGTCCGGAATTTGACAAACATACACCAAGCATAAGGACCACCACTTGATAAACATTTCCATGATTGGTAAAGGATGGTTTGGGACATATAATGGAATGTCATGTAAAACCAGAATAATCTTTTCTTATATTGTTTATTTTGAGATGGATTTTATAACAATATCTACACAATTAAGATCCTATCCAATCGCCTTGTCTTCTATAGAATCTCATATGAAGTAGTACTTTGCTGGTTCTTAAGGAAAAAAAGGAATATTAATAACAACTAGCTGTACAACTACACCACATTTGCTTGCCTCGCCTTTTTATTTTTTGAGTGTGTGTGTGGGGTGGGGGTGTTAAAACCTTGAAGTTTCATTTTCTATTCTCAGAAACCTTCGAGAAATAGTAATATTGCAGGGCTCAACATTAAAACTATCAGGGTAGTAGTTCAATCCCTCTGGTCCTTCCACGACTTTTAGACTAACAAGCTTCGAGTAAGAAGACCTGGACCCCAATTTTATTCACTGTTTGTTGATTAGGTAGAATAATAGCATAAACAAAGAAAAACGCTACGAAAGTTAATAATTACTTGAAGCTACAGTCAGTAGCTCCATCTTTTCTGCAGTGAAATCTCCCAAAGACTTCCTCCAAGGGTTCTAGCACTGTCTATATTTAATTTTAACTAGTCTTTGTGCTGACTTTTCACTCGAGTTCAAGCATTCCTAACTTGGAATCATGGAACATTCTACATGTATAACATGCAATTACATGCAGTCAGAGATTATTAGAGATAAAACAGGTTATCAAAAGTTTTCACCCACCAGGGGTTGACATTAACATAATATGTTTCAAGTGGTGGAGGAAGTTTAAAGACATGCCCTTGTATGAAATTTTTAAATGATGAATGCCAACATAATACATATCCGGATGCTTGGAAGTTTATTTCAAACGCATGTACAAATCAAAGTGGGGAATCAAAGTTTTCAACTGTCATGTCAATAAATATCCTATATCTTATCAATTCATCTGGTACCCACTTCCAAGTCTACCACCATCAATAGACATCAATGTGTTTTTTTCTGTTGACACTAATAAATATTCTATAATTACATAGATATGGAAATTAAATATGACGTGTTGCATGTTCAAAAACCCGTTAAATTCTGTTTGGGTAAGATTAAAAAACTACCGTATAAGGAAGTTGGTCATTCAATATCCCTGTAATGTTATTTGTACATGCATAAGACAATTAAGTATGAACTCATTTGACATCAAAGACCCATAAAGTTCTGCTTCATGATATAAAAGGAAGAAAGCACGACGAAGTTGGTTATTCCGAAGTTTTCCTGCATAAGCAGGAAACTTCCCCCACAGCAAAAACTTTTTCTGCATCTTCTACACTGCAAAATTTTTCAGTTTTACAGGAAAATTTTGACCACCCACTTTTTTGCCTTCAATAATTACAAATTCTCTTCAACTTTTCAATCAAGCATACCCATGCAGGAAAATTATTTTCATTTTTGTTTCCCTCACTTTTCCCCCAAAATCATTTCATGGATAACTTTCCTGCTACTTAAACAATCCTTATAGTTCAATAATAACCACAATAACAATAGATCAGAAAAAGATCACCTGTTGCACTTCCCCAAGGTATCTCTGAGCGTGTTCAGATGCAACTGGCCGTGCAGTAAGCTCATTGTACCTACATCAAGCAACTTCATGTTAGAGCAACATCTCTAGCCAGGAATAGATTTATTAAGCTATTTCAACTGATAATAGGGTCAGACCTAAAGAATATGGGATCACCAATAGCTTTCATAGTATTTAGGCGCTCTTGAAATTCATTGGCTGAAGCATCTTCACCATCGGTATACAACCATTCTTGTACCTGATAAAATATATGTTGTTTCTTTATTCTATACAAGACACGTAACCATGGCCATAAATGCCATGCGAGACCAGAAGGCGTTTCTTGGGGGAAGATAGGGGAGAGAGGGAGTGATAACAGACCTCATTGAGCTTTTCGATAAAGGATTGCCGCTCTTGGTCTGAAGATATTTTCTCAAATTCCTCAGATTCAAGCTGATGCCATGAACCAAGAAAAGGAATACACATAAGTTATTAGCATCACAATGTTAAAAAGAGCAGTAAGCCAATGTCCAGCATTTCAAACCAAAAATAATAAATGAAAATGGGAAATCAAGTGAACTAGTAACACACACACACACACACACACAAGCAAGTGTAGAGCCTTCAAGGTATTAATTCAAATGACATCTTTGGCGAAAGTGAAATTATCACAAAAATCAAGAGAGAAGTAAAAACTCAATGGGACTGTTCTAAAACCTAATCTACCAACAAATTTGCATTGTGAGAAATATGTGGGTAAAATTTGACAGAGAGCCAAGGAAAGTCTGCAGGTGTCCTGAAATACATAAAATTTTGTACCTTTTCTTTAGTAGAATATATGTATTCTTCCAAATTATTTTTCAATTCAGACGTTCTTCTCCTTTCCGCATCCTTCTTATCTAATGCCTCTAATTTAAGTTTAGCCTCAGCAAATGAGTCTTTTGAAAGAGGCATTCCTGGCCCTGTTGTCTTCTCAATAATCTACATGAAACGTAGAAGTCAAGTCTCAAAATATCAACATCAATTGCACTAACTAAACATTATTCAAACGAAGATCATAGAGACAATCACTGTACTGTGAAGTTTTTGAGTACCTTAAGTGGAAGTCGAAAAGTCCTCTTTTTCAGCTTCTTTTCCGTGCCAAGATCCACAGTGGAAGAATCAGTTACACTGGAATCGGATGTATTACTCGTGCTATCATTCATCTCCAATTCGTCATTGCTTTCTTTTGATGTACCGTTCGGACCAGCTTCTGTACTGTTGGCAGAAGCAGAGGTTATGCTGTCGGCCGTCAGATTCTTTCGTGGAACTTCTACCCATTCAGTAATCTCAACAACAGCATCTGCTCGATCCAAGGAAAATACACCGCTTCTACTGAGAGAAAAGTGCAAATTGGCCTTAATCGGCGAGGAAAGATTCCGTGACGAGTACCTAAAAAAAGAAAGGGGCATCAAGAAAGGACTCAGATGCAAAAAGAGTACCAATTGAAGAATAAAATCAGATTTTTAATTAACACGGTCCTTACTTATCACTAGCATCTGTAAGACCCAAGACAGCATACTGAGCAAATGTAAGTGAAGATGCACCAGGTGGCATAAAATCTTCACTCTCATATGCAAGTGAAGCTTCAAAATCTTTGTTGTGAATAATGGATCTGAACATCTGAAGCACAGTCAAACTGATCAATATACCACTTGTTGAGAGATCAAAATTGCAATAACCAAAAAATTTACCTTGCTCGGTAACTTTTTCATTCTCGGCACAATCAACTGTCTAGGATTTTCATCTTTCGAAAGATTGGGACCATCTAACTCAATCACAAATCCGTAAGTAGAACCATCAATCATTCCCAGCTTACGATTTAATTTTATTCCATCACTTAAATTTGCGGCATGTAATGAAGCACCCAGAACAGTAGCTTCGTCTGCATCCAAATGTTTATCCAGATCCTTCCTTCCTAGAAGTTCCAGAAGCTTAGCCTGTAGAAGGAAAATGCATAGTTCATTTAAAATGATGAACGCCTAGCTCTTGATGATAGCAGCCTGTAGCATGCTTACTCTTCAGTCTAAGAGAAAGCAACATATGATTGTTGGAATCCATGAAGTCTGTCACCAGAATGCTTAGGGGAAACCAACGACATCATTAAACATTGTGTCAATGGTCAAACCATCAATTTGAAAACTAAGCCAGATTTGACAAATTTCACTTTGCAATGTCAATTGAAACTATACCCTATGAAGATAACAGAATGATATTATGTTCATATGCTTAAAAGAGAGACTGAGAAGGACCTGCAATTTTGGTACCCTCGTGGCACCTCCAATCAACTCCACTGCATATAATTCGTCAGCCTTCAAACCTGAATGCTTTAAAACTTCTTTTACCGGGACGAGAGCTTTTTCCCACAGATCTTCGCAGAGCTCCTCAAACTTCTCGCGAGATATTGTGCTCCTGAGAATATCAAATTACAGTAAAGCCTCAACATGCTGACAAGCAATATCGCTCATTACATGTCACAAAATAGTAATGGGGGCAAATGGGACCAATAAGTTATGCAAATCTTGGGCTAGAATCACAGGCTATACAATGACTGAACATTGCTTTCCTCTTATTGGGTCACATAGAGACAGTCAACAGCGGGTTATCGTATTTAGGATCTAAGATAGAGAAAAACATCTAAATTACATCAAAGCAAAGTCTTACTTCTTTTAAGGATTTGTCAGAATTTCAATTGTTCATAAAAACAACCATATAATAAGTGAAACATAAGTTGGGCAGAAAAAGCTTACACTGGCGAAGTATGTAGTTTAATTTCTCTAAAATACCATTAAACAATGAAATATCACACAACTGACCTCACCTAATAAGCTTATAAACAGAAATAGAAATAAATGCCTTTTGCAGGGAGGAATTTGTTACCAAAATTTACCACAAGCAAACAACTATCATCATCATACTCAGAAGTTCAAGTTTATGATACAAAAGAAAGTGCTAGCAGGAACAGCTATACCAACGTCTAGCTAGGTATCCAATCAGCAAAGGATTACATTCAACTTTATCACTTTTCCTGTAATTTGGTAGATACTTATATTTCTACGAATGGCTATTCTAATTCAACAATATAATCTATATATTTGGCACATAAAATTGTGAACGAAATATGAAGAGCATGCTTTCATTAGAAAATAATCCTTCTAGGTAGTTAGGATAGGAAAATCAGAGTAGAATTGTGAAATTTGAAATTTTGATTGAACTTGCCTAAAGTCACGGTCATCATAAAGAGATTCAACAGAGATTGGGGCCATTGTGTTGGCGCTAAGAATTTCTTTGGTACGCTTAACTTGTTTCTTCAATTTGGCCATTGCCTTTGCATTGTTTCTGATGTCAACCCCATTTCCGAGCTGTTTGTTGAACTCGTCTGCAAAGTATTCCACTAACAGCAGTTCCATATTTTGACCTCCAAGTTCTGCTTCCCATCTAACATCTTTCACCTGGAACAACTTTCAGAATTTAAAACATCTACTATGACAGCTAGACACAAACTGAAAACCTTTATCGGTTTACACTTCAAATTATTGTTTTTTTCTTTCTTAAAAAACCTATAGTACATTGGATCTGGGATGGGTTTTGGGATTAGCTACATTCATTTTAAACGGATATATGGACTAATATTACCTTGGCCAGCAATTTAGGTCACACGGCAGCTCAAATTTTTCTCCAAGTAAATATTAATTTTTTAAACACAAAAGTAATTAAGACTGACAGTGTATTTTCAAAATCCATCTTTCCCTTGTCAATCCCTGTTTATTTCAAGGGTGCTAAAAAAGGCCAAAATTATTCAAGTATCTGTCATCCTCGAAGTAAATTGATAATACTATACACGAATATGAACATGAATTTATGGTAGATCAATATAGTTTCAGGGGAGTTCATGTCAGCAAAGCTATAATTTATTAAATAGACAACATAAAGAACGCTCAACAAAAAATATGCTGCTTCGAGTTTTCAATTAGAAGTATAGAAACTGAATAAAAAACTGAACTCGCCTGGAATTGATTAACGGAAATGGTCTTTCCAAACTCTTTAGCATTGTAAGCCGAGAAATAAACCAAGGCAGCATAAGTACTGCTTGCCCCCATGTCATAGAACATCACATGCCTGGACCCATTGGAAAAATCCTTATCAATCCCATACTGCAAGGCTGCCCCCGAATGCTCATTGACTAACGCCAGCACATTGATCCCAGCCAAGTCTGCGGCCGTCAACAGCCCCCTCCTCTCAGCCACCCCCATGTAAGGCGGCACCGTGATCACCACATCCTTAACACTACTCCTCGCGTGATTCTCCGCAAGTCCCATCGCATACTTCAATATCATCGCCAACATCTCCTCAGCCGTAAAGTTATTAAATTCTCCCCCCTCTCCCTCAATTCTATACACCGCAACGCCCCGTGTTTCGTCCGGAGAAATGTCGTAACTAAGATAATGCGACCGGAGAAACTTCTGCGTGTAGTTAAAGGGTTTCGCGAGTAAAATTGGGAGATGGGAATAGACTTTGGAGGGGTAACGCGCAAGAAGACCAAGTGATTCCTCGCCAATTAATCGCGAATTGGCATGAAAAGCAACGAGAGAAGGAGTTTTCCGTTTCGACATTTCGTTGATCGCGATCGAAATCGGGGCCTGACCCGGTTTCAAGTTGACCACGGCAACTTTCAGCCATTCTGATCCCAGATCTATACTCGCCACTGCTGATTGAGATTGAACTGCATTTAGCAGGAACAGGGATAGAAATATCCCGAACCGGCATAGAGTATTCGGGTTCGCCATTTTTGAATCAGATGGAAGCTTCGGTGTGTGCAGATGGGCGGAAATGAAGAATTATATGCGACTAGATGAAGTCGAGATGGAATGTTTTAACGAATAGAAGGAGGACAAGTGGAAGAAAGGACACGTGGAAGAATATGAATCGCCTGGTGTGTTGTTTTGACGGTGTTTGAGTGTTCTAGGGAGTTCACGGTGGCTGTAATTTATTAAAGGTAAGGTACTGTGTAGATCTCACTAGTAAAAAAATAATTTATATGCGTAAATTGTATTAATTTAGGATTATTTGTCACAACTTACTTGAAAATTATTTTTTCTAAATTTATTTTTAACTGTACATTCTTTCAATAAAATAATTTTACAAATTGATACATAACTTTTTCCCTACTTACAACCATAAACAAACACTTAGGCCCAATCTTGACTGTGCAACGTACGAATTGTTTTAGCATTTCACTTTATATCGTACAATAATAAATTAACATAAAATTTATTATTTATTATTTCATTCAATTTTTGGTGCTAGAATTGAGAAAAATCGTATATTACGATTCTGAACTACTTGAATGATTGTCAACGCAATTCTAATTTCCTACTAAGGCCACTTCTTGTTGGTAATAACCATAGTTGTTATACTCGATTCGAACAATGCAATGGATCTAGTGGTTCGATCGATAGCCTGATGGTTCAACTAGCGAGTCAATTCCTGTCAGACACATTATGAACTTTTTTTATTGGATTGTGCTATGTATACACAATATTTTACACCCCCCTCATATAGAGGGGAGCTCACACACAATAAAATATTTGTGGGCCCCCCTCCATGTGAGGGGGGTGTTTATTAATAAAATATTGACATTTTCTATTACTAACTAAATTAACCTTATGTTATTTAGGTGCCTAAAGATCAATCTATATGCCAAAATTCAACAAATTTTAGATCATGGATAGTGAAAATATGCATTTGAAACAACAAAACAACCATTGACCAAAATTCTAGATTGCATTTCTTGGTTACTGTCTTGACTGTTGTTATATAACAATGACTGCTCCTCTCGATGTTCTGAAATCAAATTGTATCGAATTTGAACCAAGATTACCCGAATGGAAAGAAGCAGTCATTAGCAACCTCGGGGTTGGGATAGAAAACAAGATAATTTTGCACTTTGAGAAGGTGTTTTGGCCCAATGTAGGGTTCTTGAGAGTTGTTGCCGAGACTTCTTATGAGTGCAGTTATTTTCTTAATCTACACGAGGCCACTGGACATTCTGTCCTTGTTTACATGCCTGCAGGGCAACTAGCCCGTGACATAGAGAAAACGTCGGATGCTGCTGCTGCTAATTTTGCTTTCACGCAACTTAAAAGAATTATTCCAAATGCTGCTGCACTGGTAATGTAAATATTTATACTAATTTTGCTTTAATGCAACTTAAGAACCTTTCGAAATGCTTGTACTGGAAATGTCACATGTTGTGCTTCTGTAAATGCCATATGCTCATATGTACAGACAACACAACTACACGCATTCATATAATTTATGCATGTGTGTGCATCCACATCCACGTACACATACACACACTACAACAAACTAAGCCTTGTTGCAGATAAGTTTGGTGATAGCAGCTGAAATTTTTTCTCCATTCCATATTCATTGCTCCATGTGCTTGGAAGATCCAACGCACTAAGATCATTAGCCTATAGCCACAACAAATTTGTTAATTTTGGTCTACATGTTTCTCTTTTGATTTATTGCACTGGTACTGATCTTGTGATAGGAGCTTCTGTAGATACACCCCAGCCTATGTAAGTTTCTCTTTCCTTTATTTGTCTTCCATCGTTGGCCGCCACCTCCAAATTTATAACGTGCCACTAAAAGCGTCGTGCTTGAATAAAGTCCACTGAATAACCTCATCTTGGATATTTCTCGTGAGCACATTCATGACTAGAAAAAAGTTAGGATATGTAGCTTTATTTCGAGAAGGGGAAATTGACATGTAGAAGAATCCTAGGACAAGAAGATGAACTTCAAGAACCATCAAGAGAAGTCTTTAATTTCACAAGGATGATACCTTAATATAGCTGTGTATGTATGCCACCACAAGTTCTCAAACCTTTTATGATTATAGTGTTGAAAAATCAGTAAATCCTTTGGATTTCAAATCCATTATGTTCTATTGTAAATGCACCTAAAAAATTATTGTATCTTATTTATTGCCTTTTTCCTTTCTGAATGAAATCTTTCTAATTTCTATGTTGTACCATTTATCAAAAAGCACGTGCTTTTCGTTTCCCCTGCATCTATCGTTTTAATTTATCCATCATGGATAACAGAGTGAAAGGCTTAATCTCGAGATAATGTGGTTGATGGGAAGAGTTACTATTTTTCAGTCAGCAAACATGAATTATTTAAACAACTTGAATTCTTTGTATCTGTGGTGGAAATGCATTATTTGTTAAACATGACTAATCCTAGAAACGTTGTTGAATTCTTCACATTTGTGATAGAAAAGCACGAACTGTCGAACATGTCAAATCCTAGAATCAACTTATTTATGCATATCTGTAATGCTGGTATATCTCATAGTACATATCACATAAATTGTATTCAGAAACTTATTTTTGTTCTTACGAGTATTCATAATATAGGCGACACATTTTATAATTGTCTACATAACATGTGGTGAAACCATGCAGATGAACACTCAGTTTCTGACATTCCCATTCCCCTCGTATATAATGCAGATTCAGTATCTTGTTTCTCATTGGGGTACAAACAAAAACTCTCTGGGTTCATACAGCTATGATACTGTAGGGAAGCCTCACGATCTGTATGAGAGGTTAAGGGTTCCTGTAGACAACCTATTTTTTGCTGGGGAAGCTACAAGTAACCCTGGGTCTGTCCATGGTGCATACTCCACTGGATTAATGGCCGCTGAAGACTGCAGAATGCGTGTTTTGGAGTGGTATGGAGAGTTGTATTTGTTCCAGCTAGTCATGGGCGAAGAGAATCCTTTCTCTGTTCCTCTATTGATATCCCGAATGCAAACCTCAAACATTGTATTGGCAAACACAACATGCTGACTGTTTCGTGAGAAATTGAGGAAATCAAAAGATTTCGAGATGAATGATCAAAGCATCAGATACTGTGTATAGTCTTCCCTTTTCATGTTATGGAGAACTGAATTATGATAAATGTCTATGTTATTATGCAGGGGCGGACGCAGACCTTAAAAGTTAGGGGGCACAATCGAACTTGCAAAGAAGTTGGGAGAAATTTTACAATCGAAAATTTACGTCCAGAAAAATCATACTCCATGTAACTTTACATCCGAAAATTTACATTTAGATTTCAATCGATACCAAACACGATTTTATTAAAAAAAAAAAAAAAAATCTCAAAAGTTGGGGGCACTTGCCCCCCGGACCCCCTAGGTCCACCCATGTGTATAACAATAATGGAGTTTAAAAAAAAAAAAAAAAAAAATTCGGAGGGGGGGGGGGGGGGGGGGGGGGGGGGGGGGCAGGACCCCCTAGGTCCGCCAATGTTATTATGGGAACTATGGTATTTTTATCGCTAAATGAACCGGTATGTGTGAAACTATTTTGTTCTAGCAGGCATGTGTATAACTATTATTGCAAATAAATGACTCGATTTTGGGGCCGTGGACATGAATTTTACGAGTTGGCTAGGGTCAAGTTTCAAATTTAAATTAAGATAGATAATACGGTGAGGAGGTTTTTCTAAGGCTATTTGAAGTGAATTTCTGTGCGTTTTAAGATGTTGAAATGGAAGGAGTGCAACTAATGTACTTAGCTAGGTTAGGCCCTTCGCACCTTTTATATGTTTCTTCCAAATCGCTACTCGTCTATGATAAGTTCGTCCATTAATTACTTATTACCAGCATCGTCTCCTTCAATTTTAGTACGTATTGCTCCATGAGTGGCTGGATTTATGCAGAAGTTTGGTCGTTGTGGTTGATTTCATATTGCTATCTATCCTTCTTGTTCATAACATATTTATACAAACATGATCCCAAATTTTGTGGTGATGTGATGAATTCTAACTGATTGCTTAGTATAGTTTACTTGCGGTAACTATACTTTCACTTAGTGTCAATCATTTTTAGTTGAATAATTATAATTTGATTTGATTTCAATTAAATAAAATTATTTATGTATGTCGTGCGAAATTTTTTCGAATGGGCTTTTGGATGTTACTTTCATGGTCCATCAAAGTCACTAACGAATATGTATGGTTGTATTCCATCATAGAAGCCATTGCTATCGATGATGGATATTTTGCAGGTGAAGTTGCAAGCCTCCAAGAATATTCGTCAGGATTTTTGTTCATCCTTTCGTCATAATAATATCTCGAGCTTTGCAGCGATAACTTGGTATATCTACCATACGTCCATTAACTATTCGTTTGAACACGCCAATTTTGAAATTCGTTTGCTTGTTAAATCTTACATAAAAATATTAATTAATATATAAAAATTTGACTTACTCCCTAAAAAGATTGATATTTAGGATAGAATCCCAAGTCTTTATACTTTAAAGCAAAATGAATGAATAAACACGTATAATTATCATCTTAAGAGAGTGCGATTTATATACAACTCGACCTTTTTGAAACATCATTTTTTTTTTTCGAATTTACAAATAAATTTTGTCGAATTCCGTCATCTATCCATCTATAACGTAATTAATCTTTCACGTAATTTCTATGCAGTAAGTACTATAGAAAATAAAATAGTAAAATNTTAATCTTTCACGTAATTTCTATGCAGTAAGTACTATAGAAAATAAAATAGTAAAATGATGATTACCCAAATGAGGTTCAGGGACTCAATTGAAACAAAGTTAAAATTCAATGACCGAAATGAACTTTTGTTGAATTTTCAGTGTTCGCATACACTTCCCTAGATTAGATGCTGGTACTCCGTCAACCAACCGCCTTCGTCCCTATTTCATAAACCCTAAACCCTCCTAGGGTTTAGTCTTCACCTTCGTTCTTCTCCAAGCAGAAAAGAAGGTCTTCTTTAGCTTTTACTCGTCGATATTTCTGCTGAGGAAATC
The DNA here is from genome assembly GCA_903798405.1 of Fraxinus platypoda. Classification (NCBI taxonomy): domain Eukaryota; kingdom Viridiplantae; phylum Streptophyta; class Magnoliopsida; order Lamiales; family Oleaceae; genus Fraxinus; species Fraxinus platypoda. Next base: position 12,001 of record CAIGRT010126850.1, read on the forward strand.
TTCCTCATCCAAAAGGCTCGCTCTCACTGCGATCAACAGTCTATTATCTGGGAATTCGATTACCAGAAATTCCGTTGTTTCTCCAAAATTTCAGAATTATGTCGCCACTTCCAGAGAAAAGGCACCAGTGCCTTCATTTGCACCTTTCTATTCAGCTACGAGATGTTTTCACGCGGGCCGGGCCTTGCGGGCTGAGTATGCAGTGGCTGATTTATCTGATGCGGATGACAGGAGAGCTTCGAGTGGGGTTGCGGATGACGGGCTTGAGATCGCGAAGCTTGGGATTTCGCAAGAGATTGTCTCCACTTTGGCTCGTAAGGGTATCACTAAACTCTTCCCTATTCAGGTATAGTAAATAGTTGTAATATTAGAAAGCCTCAATTTCCAGTTTGTAACAGAGAATTCTGACATTTTACCTTGTAAATACGTTCAGGGGCTGAATGTATTGATTTCTTATATTTTCGTGCTTCATTTTATCATTTATGAAATTTCTGTGCTCATTCTTATCATCAGAAATAGCTATGGCATTAATTACTAAAATTTCAAGCTGCAAAATGGAAATGAATATTGAGACTTACTGTCTTGAAAGGTGGACCTTGTTAAGAGGATTAACTCAATCCCTTAGAAGTTGGTTCATAAAGCTATCTTAATTTCAGAATTTTTCCTTTTCTTATTTATATATTCATTTTGATCCCTTTTTTGCTGAGCAAAGACTTCATTGCTTTTATTTTATTTTAGTTTTAATCTTATTCTTTGAGTTTTGAAGGAAGGATTGAGTTATGTTCTCTCTGGGTACAGAGAGCTGTTCTGGAACCAGCAATGCAGGGGCGCGACATGATAGGTCGAGCAAGGACTGGAACAGGAAAGACATTAGCTTTTGGTATTCCAATCATGGATAAGATCATTCAGTACAATGAGAAGCACGGGTTCGTTATCTTTGATTATAACTATTTTTGTCCATCCTATTTGAATGTCCGACGTTAAAAATTATGTTCTTCTAAGAGCTTAACGTTTCTGCTTTTTTTCCACCATTTAGGCGAGGAAGGAATCCGTTGGCCTTAATCTTGGCACCAACTAGAGAACTTGCACGTCAAGTGGATAAAGAATTCTATGAATCTGCTCCTGGCTTAGATACTCTATGTGTTTATGGGGGTGTGCCCATTACACGCCAAATGAGTTCTCTTGACCAAGGCGTTGATATTATTGTTGGCACCCCTGGACGAGTTATTGATTTGATCAAGAGGGGTTCTTTGAATTTATCAGAAGTAAAGTTTACCGTTCTAGATGAAGCTGATCAAATGCTTAATGTGGGATTTGCCGATGATGTTGAGACTATCTTGGGATACATGACACAGAAGCATCAGACCATGATGTTTTCGGCTACTATGCCTCAATGGATATTAAAACTTACGCAAAAGTTCCTAAAGAATCCGGTTACAGTTGATCTTGTGAGAGTGCAGATCCCTGCTGTCTATATTCTTAGTTCTTAATTGAAATTTTTTTCTTGCGTGAATTATACTGCAGTTATGATTTTGTGGAGTTTTTTGTGGTCAATAGTGTGTTTACGGCATGAACGTATTGAAGTCAAATGTGTATTGCAGGTGGGGGATTCTGATCAGAAATTAGCTGAAGGGATTTCCTTGTATGCAATTGCAGCAGATATGCGTGAGAAACCAGCAATGATCGGATCTCTAATAACTGTATGAATTTAAAGTTCATTTTTTTGCCATCTCCAATTGTATATTTATTCTGGTTACTGCATCATTTCTATGATCTTTAATTTATTCCCCTAGTCAGTTTCCTTTTCCAACAACATGTTGTGCATTTGTTATCAGGAGCATGGGAAAGGAGGAAAATGTATTGTTTTTACCCAAACAAAACGTGATGCTGATCTTTTGGCTTATGCCATGCAAAGAAACTTTAGATGTGAAGCCTTGCATGGTGATATCTCACAGAACCAAAGGGAAAGAACTCTTTCTGGCTTCCGAGATGGGCGATTCAATATTTTAGTGGCTACTGACGTAGCTGCTCGTGGCCTTGACGTACCAAATGTCGATCTGGTGTGTTTATGATAATTATTTCATCTTTTTTATTCTTATACATGATTTTACTTGTGAAGCATGAGTTTCCACGGTGGAGGTTAATAAATGAAAAAGAATAGATACAGTACCAGCTGTTTTCTGTTTCTTAATATCCTATTGAAATCCTTATTGTTTCACTTGGCTTAAGATGAGCACTTAGCTTCTTGTTGTATTATGGTTTTGACATCTAAAATCTAATCGCATATGCACATTTAAACAGACCTTTGACCCATCCTAAGTTGAGTCGGATGACTGTTCTTTATTCTCAAGGTAGTTCATGATTTTGATGATACTATTTTTACCCCTTGTAACACGGCGCTGTGGATTTGTGGGTGATAATCAACATAGATAACATACATATTTGATAATGATGCTTCATAGTGTTAAGATTCTTAGTCATACAAGGTGCAGGTGTGATTTTTTTTCCTCTTGCTTAGGGGTTTAATAATGATGGCAAATGAGGTTTCTTTTTATAGTTTATTCTCTTCTCCATCGTTTTATTCCTGTATTTGGGTTCAGATTGAATGTTTTCTTTCCAGGTGGTACATTATGAACTTCCAAACTCTTCAGAGATTTTTGTTCATCGATCTGGACGAACTGGCCGTGCTGGGAAAAAAGGTAGTGCAATTCTCATCTATTCATCCCACCAGTACAGGGACGTCAAGGCTATAGAACGTGAAGTTGGATGCCGCTTTGTTGAGGTAAATTGTTCGCTGCCCATTCTGTTTAAATATTTCTCTGATTTCTTTGTTAAGCACTTGTTTGTTGACTTCTAATACACATTGAATCTAGGATAGCTTCAAACCACTTTACAACAACAAATAACAATCTAGGCCTTGTTCTTTCTGAAATCTTTTTCATACTGTTTTTAGTAACAATTCCAACTGAAAAGAGTGAGACTTTCAAAGAAAATGAACATGTGAAGCAGATGAATGCTACATCTTTTGCATTTTGTTGTTGAGTCATATCGAACTAACTTGTTTATACTTTATATTAACCTGATATGTTAGCTCCCGAGGATTGCAGTTGAAGAGGGAGCTATGGACATGTACCGTGACATGAACCGTGGTACCAGTGGTTTTGGTTCTAATAGAAACACAGGGGGTGGTCGGTTTGGTGATTCAGGATTTGGCCGTTCTGGTGGCTCTGGTTCTTATAGGGGTGGTCGTTTTGATGGACCTACTTCTGGTCGATCAGGTGGTGGATTTGGTGGAGGCCGCTCAGGCAATTTTGGTGGTTTTGTGTCTGGCCGTTCAGGAGGTTTTGGAGACCTAGGTGGTTCAGATCGGAATAGTGGCTTTGGAAACCTTGGTGGTCCAAGCCGCTCAAGTGGTTTCGGGGATTTTGGTTCACGTCGTTCCAATGGTTTTGGTGATTCAAATTCTAGACAGAATACTCAGTCAAGCCGCTTTGGTGACGACAATAATGGTGACCATAATACAGGGAGGAGATTTTTCTGAAGCTATTTGAGGTGAGTTTTCATGTTTTAAAATATTGAACTCGAAGAAGTGCAATTAATATACTTGGCTAGGTTTGGCACCTTGTACACGTTTCTTCCAAATTGCTACTTGTCAGTCCTTTAATTACTCTTTACCAATGTTGTCTCCTTTAATTTTCACATGTATTGCTCTGACTGATGGGTTACGTTCTCAAGATAGTAACATTAGATTGACTCTAGGAAACCACCAAAAAAAATGATTTAGAACTTTTCTTTATTCGTGATGTTGTTTGTATTAAGTAGATAAGTTTCGTAGCCTTATTGGAATTAATTTAGAATGTATCATACGCTCTTAAACCCACACTGAAGCACTAACCTGTAGGTTGGTACCTTATCCCTCTTCCCTTGTTGCAGGGGTTTAGGCATTTCTGTATATATATGATATTAAAATTGATGTCGGTCTTCTGCTTAATCTGTTGTTTTTTGTTCAACTTGTGCCTATTGATGAATTCTTGCTTTCTTTCTTTCTTTGTTCCAGCATAATTTGAAATTATAGTAGCAGATATGAAGAAGATTACATGGCAATTATCAAGGTGAACATTTGCGTCAAAACTGCTTCTGGTTACGAAGAGTTAGCAAGAAGGACGATATCATAATAAATATTTTTGTTTGATTGAAAAGACGGGAAGCAACCCCATCACTTGATCAGTTGCTGCACTAAAGAAGTTCTTGTGTGTAATATAATGGTATCTGCTATTTGTTCACGGTTCCAAGCATAGAGTGAATTCTGAGAAACAGTCTAAATTTTTTGGGAATATCCATATGGGAAATGATGGATTTGTTGTCCTGGACGATATAATAGTAGATTTAGTGTTCTATTTTTTTCACGCGCTATCTTGTAATGCGACTTATATGAGCTTAGTGTTTATTTAAGCTGTACTAATAAGTGGTCTTACCGATCTTTATATTGGCCGATATATCTTTTGCACACAATGGTTGACTGTTCATGTTGCAATTTTTAGTAGGGCTTGGCCCATAACCCGAAAACCGTGGATCCGACCCGAACCGACCCGATCGGGTCGGTTCGGATTTAAAATGGGTTGGGTCGGGTTGGATCCACAGTTTAATATTTTCAAACCGACCCAACCCATTATCCCTAACCCTATTTCCAAATTCCTCTCTGGAAATCGCCTCCACTCCACAACTCTCTGGAAATCGCATCCACTCCTTCCACAGTCCGCCTCTGGAAATCGCCTCCACTCCACAGCCCTCTCTGGAAATCGCCTCCACCGCTTCCACAGCCCACCTCTGGAAATCGCCTCCACAGCTCCACGAAATTGCCTCCACCGCGAAGATCCTGGTAAAATAAAACTGTTATTTTTCCAAATAAACGACATCCTATGGAAGAAATTTTTGTTCTGCAAGACTGCAACTTCATTTTCAGTATTTTTACTGCTTAATTTGTCAGCTTTTTTCTCCAAATTCTACATGTCTTTTGAGGAATTGTGTCGAAATCTCGAAGTACAAATCTCTGCTTATACTTTGCTCGTTTTTCATGGATTCAAAAGTAGGAACTACGACTTAATTCTCTTGTCATTCTATGTTCTCAAGTTTGTCGTCTAAAATTAAGTTGGATTTCGGCAGAAACTAAACTAGGAATTGCATTGAGGGGTCTATGTAATAATAACTTACTCTAACTGCTAACTAATTGAGAAAATGAGTAGTAAATGCAATGTAGGTGAGGTTTGTCATTAACTAATTGAGATTGGTGTTGGTATTATATCACTAGGTGAATTTCAGGTAGATTAGCAACTAAGAATCAAGGAGTTCATGTCAATAGTTAGAGAACCTAGACTGGTTATTCTCTCCAGACTGATCCA
>CAIGRT010126890.1:0-15839 GCA_903798405.1 Fraxinus platypoda
TAAAATCATATTAAAATAAGAAAACGCTATTTTACGCATTAGCCTCGCATTAGCTGGCATCGCTCATTGCTTGACCTCGACGCCACGCCACGCATTACGCTATTTAGAACACTGCCTAACACCAGTGATGAAAACAGTAGTCGTCCTATGACAAATTAATAACATTAGAACCATTATATCATTTCTTAAGTGCACTAAACTCAATTATCTAATCATGTCAGCATGTCACATCCACATTCTGTACTAGAGAAAAAGAGAGAAGATGAACTCAAAAAACTAATTCTGCTTCTAACGCTTATTCCAATTCCGTGACGATCAAAGCAAAAATTCTTTCCAGAAAGTCCAGGATATTGTGTGTAGAAACAAAGGTAACAAGTCGAGGTCCCGCCAAATAAAAAAGAAAGTCAATAAACCTCTATGGCTATAATTTTAATTTTAAGATATAAATCGGAGCATGTGGAAACATTCATGGATAAATAAATCCCATCTCACCTTTGCATCTGCTTCTATTCCTGCAACTCCAGTTAATGAGCCACACAGCAATCCACCATCACCGTATACGCAGCGGAGTACAGGGATAGTAACCTCTGCGGAGTTAAGGTCACTGTTTATGGATGAGACTGCCAAAGCATATCTTCTAGCCAATTCTGGCCAAGTCAGTTCATTGAAAGGAGGCATATCAATCTTGTTCTGCCAATCCTTTTCTGTACCACGTTTTTGTTTTGAATTGTTATCACAAGTCGGACCAAGTGCATCAGCATCCGTTTTCAGGATCTCACTTATTAAGACCTTTAACATCGAGATGTATGCTTTGGACAAAACTTTTTGAACAGATTTGGCACTATATGGAAGTAAATTTTTCCGTTCAGGGCATTCCCTCCTAAATTTCTCCAAAAGATTTGCTCCATCAGACCATGAGCCAATAAGTTCCTCTGAGAGCAAATCAAATGATAAAGGTTCTTGCAGACCCAACAATTCATGGAAACACCAGAAGAAGTTCCATACCTGCATATAAAGCACAACAATGGGAAGTCAAGAACGAATATCCATATCTTCGAAGTAATGCTTGGTACTATTTAGTCTCTCAGGTACTAGTTATAGTATGAACTCACCTCAAGAACATCACCAATAAGTTCAGGAGGCAGCCTCGTGCTAAGTGGCTTTCCAAGAGGGAGGCCTTTATCCGTGCCAGGGTCTTCAATTGTCAGACTTTTAACACTTCCACAGCATCCTGTCAATCTATGTGATGCTTCTTCATCCATTAGTATCTACCTAATGTTTTGATCTGTATCAAACCATTTCCAACTCTTGTAAAGGAAGATTAAGATTTTCTCTAACTTAGAAATACATAAACTTAGCAGGGCAACCAGGAAGTTGTTATGTAATTTCCACCACAAATAAAAATGAATACTTAAATATCAATAATAATACCAATAATCTATTCCAATTAAATTTTTTGACAATAAGACAATAAAAATATCTCAGTTCTCAATAATCAATTCCAAATTCCAATAGGCAGTCCCAAAACAAATAAATTATCAACAATCAATTTCAATATGTAGAAAAATATTATTAAATAAGCAAGGCAATATTTAAACAATCAATTCCAAATTCCAATAGACCATAGGAAGTCCCAAATAAGCAAGGTAAGGGCAAGCCATTGGTTACCTAATAAGTGAGACCGGCGGCCCGAGAAAGAGAGTGCCTGGCTTCAGGGGGGAAAAATAAAAAATAAAAGAGTTTCATAAAATTGTTATCACAAGATGAAAAATTTCATGATCCGCATATGCAAAAAAGAGTAACAGGCAGAACTAAAATGCTAAATCCATTCCCAAAAACAAGCATTTAAATAACACATGAAATGTACTGATATAAAGAAAAATCAACAACAAGAATTCGAACTTGTAAAACAGGGAAAGAAGAATTCTAAATTGGAAATAACATAAAGAGTTTTTAATAAAGAGCATTAATTACTTCCTGATGGTAGTGTGCAGCATTGCTAGGGTTTAGGGTTTACCAAATAAATCAACTTCTGGTGCAGCCGAATAAAGATAATCGACTCAGGGGTGATTACACACCTGTTTCACCCAAAATTCTACATCTACCAAATGGATTACTATAAAAACAATCAATAAAGAGAAAATCGATCTCACCAAACGGAGTCCAAACTGAAAATTGAGACGGCGAGCACGTCCCTAGGATTCAGAGTCTAAAATATGAGTCAAAACCTACAAGTTCAATCTCCAATCATCTAGCAAAGCTCAAGATTTTCTAGCCAATTTTTCCCTCTTTTTTTTTATTTTTCGAATGTATTTTGGCTGCTGCTCTTACGGTTCTCTCACATCAAATTCATGCCCCAGATTGCACAATTTATAAAGGCAATTCAAGTCATGCCCTAATGGGCATCATTACTTAATGATAGGCTATATCCAAAATTCTCCTTTGGCCCCTATTCTATTTATTTAATCATTGATAGTTAATGGGCTTTGAGCCCATTTAATGTTCCAACCCGCAATTTAATTTATTGCACTTCAAAGCTTTACAAAATATGACTCAATAATACATGAGGAATCTCATTTTCTATTTTCCTATTTCCAAAAGAGAAATCAAGCATAGATTATAACCATGAAGAAGGTTAAGAAGACAAAATCAATATGCACACACTAAAATTATAGAGAATTACAAGTGAAGAAGATAGGTGAACTTGTTTGCACCTGTAGCCCCTACAAAGTATTTTAGAGGACTCCAGAATTCAAATTTTCCTACTTAAATGTGGATGGCCTTTATTTCTAGGGCATTCTTATCCACCAATCATAGCCTAAAAAATTTGTAAAGCCATGGTATGTACTAAAAGTAAGAAGTAAAAGATAATGCCAGGATACGTTAACGTGAAACATCTCCCAATATTTACTTTTAGTGTTAACTGAAATGTAAGTAATAATAGTCTTTTCAACAAAAACATGAGATGCATCTATGATATGAAAAAGGCAGGCTATATGATTTAAATACATATAGATAAGATTTTAAAGTATTTGTGCTTGGCAAGGACCAAATCTGAACTGAACTCAATTAACCAAGTTAAAACCATCTACATAGAAACAAGATCAAAACCTACGTGAGCCTTAATTGATTCTAACAGTCTATGGTTCAAATCACTATAGATGTGCAATAAGGATTTAATTCATTAATACTACCCAAGATACAAATTAGTTACCTTGCATTTGTTTTTACTGATTATTGAAATGAAGTGGTTCTTTAGTAAATTTTTATTGCTCAGAATCCATAATGCACATTAGAGATGGAAACGGGGCGGGTTCGGGGAGCCAATGATCCTCCATTTATTCAACGAAAATACATAGATGCAAATTCCCAAATGGGTAGGGGAGACAATGATCCTCCATTTAAATTTTTTTTGTTTACCAGGCATTGTTTCTAATAAAATTAAATCTACCCTTTTAATAATTCAATTTGTAAAACATTCCCCTTAATATGTAATCCATAAAAGATAATTTCCTTTCACACAAAATTAAGTTGTGAAAGATTAGAAAAGGCTAAAACAAATGAAAATATCACTTTGACAGTTCAAATGTAACAAAAAAGATTTCCACATGCTCACCTCATTTCCTCTTTACATTTGCTTTGTATGTACACAAATTAATATAATATTACTCTTTACACCTCCCAATATGTCAAAAGTACCCTAATTTTACATTTAACGCTATTGTACAAGTTGGATATACAACATTTTCTTAACTAATTTTTTCCCGATCTCCCTCCCCACCCCCCCAACCCCAAATCCCCAAACCAAAATATTTTCAGCACCACTAATTTCCAACACTAAGCAGAAATTCCTTTTTCTCTGAAAACAAGAATACTGTGAAAATTTAACAATAATATGATGACAATGATAAACACTGATTCTAATGCTTATTTAATTGGATTTCCATGACAACCAACGCAAAAATCCTCAGAGAGAAGCAAAGACCAGCTAAACAAAGTTCAGGTCTTACCAATTTGAAAAGAAAGCAATGAACTGCTATAGGCCTATGGCTATAATTGTAGAGATGAAATGGAGCACGAGGAAACACTCAATGTCATCTTACTTTTGCATTTGCTTCTATCTGTGTAACCCCAGATGATGAGCCACTCAACAATCCACAGTTACCATATAAGCTGAGGATTACTTCTATACTCTTGTGGCTTTGCTGATTCCATATATGTATAAAACTGCCAAAAGTCGCCCCAATTCTAGCCAAAATAAGTTCATTCACGGACGGCATATCAATCTTTCTTCTCTTCGTCACATCCCGAGAGCAAAGCCAGAAGTCCTTTTCTACAACGTTTCGGTTTTAAATTGTTATTATCACACATCGGATCAACCATAGAAGCATCCTTTCCAGGAGCTTACTTTTCAAGTTTCAACTGCAGACAAATCTTTCTTACATAGTAGGCGCTGAAAGATCGTGACTGTTTCCTTTTCAGGAGATTCCTTCCTGAATTACTCCAAATAATTTACTCCATTACGCAACGAGCCAATTAAGTTCCTCTATAAGACATGACAGAGGTCCTCTCGGACACTAATTCATAGAAACAATAAAAGAAGTTCCACAATTGCAGATAAAGCATAAAACCGAATGGAAGTCAAAAACTTGTATCCATGTATTCGTAAGTGTAAATGCTTAGTACTGTTTTATTAAGACTCGGATACTAGGAGTATAGATTATTAGGAAACACCTACGCCCACCTTTTGAAGCTGAAGTGTGCTATAAATACTAAAGTTTTGAGCAAATCAAACACACATAATTCTTCCAAAAATTCACCAATTTGAACAAGGAAAATCTGAAAGCGTCAAATCTCAAACACAAAGACATAATACAATCACATATCAACGCCATTTTTGACTGCCCAATTCTCTATATTAAATTGAAAATCGAACAGGACTGGAAAAACTGACCTTGATTGCCAAGCTTGGCATTAGCTCAATGGGTGTTGCTTCCGTATACAAAAGGTTGAAGAGGTATACCAAATCAGAATCGTTGAACAATGATTTAATGGAGGAGATCGAGAATTTGCTTGTTGCTGCCAACAACATACTGAAAGCCCCTTGAGAAGGGGGCTATGCAAAGTAGGTTGCATTGATAGATATGACAATAACATTCTGTTGTGTGATGCTTGTGATGCGAAGGATTCCTAAAAAAAACTGGTATTGTTCTAGTTGCAAAGCCGGTAATAATGTTGCTCAACCAATTTTCATTAAAAGGTTGTCTGTCGACCAACAGCAATGGGACAATAAGACAACTGCAGGCTCACTGACTGCACATTGGCAACCATGATGGAGGAAGGATAATATTGGTCCCATGAGCAAAACAAGCTAATTTCGGCCCCTTGTTTGAATGCAGAAAACTTTACTACTAATTTCTTTTATGATGAATCGTTGAATTCAATTTACGACGCCATGACCAGTGTGTAGGTTCTTGCGGTTTTCAACAAAATTCCATTCTCTCTGTAAAATGAAAGCCTTGAAGTGAAGAGAATATGCCATTTCTATGCAATTTGGGTGTCCTGAAATGTTCGAGAAACAATATGAAGAACATTATACTCCAGCACACATCGGTGATGGCCCTCCCAACAATTATTTGTTGCGCATGGATGCAAGTGAATGGCCAATCACAAGAATTGAAATCAATAAAGAATGAAATTCAAATTCTCCAAACTCAATTACCAATTTAGAAGCTGAGCAAAAGAAGCATCCTCTAAGGACGGAGTTTTTGGATGTTGATTCATGTCGGAGAGTGGAGTCACGTGATGATTACCAGCAAAGATGCTCGGTAAAGAATTCTATATCAAGTGGCAATAGTAATCCAAGTGCTGGCGATTCAGATGTCCTATTTTCAAACACGTGTATAGTTATAAAGATCCTCCTTCCTCATCTTGGGTATTTTATTTTACCGAATCTGATAAAAGATCAAAAGAATCATTGATTTTCTAAAAGGTGACAATCCAATGGAGCGGCATCGTGGAAGTACAACATCCCCTTTAGGAAATTCCCTCTGAGATTTCTCTAGGAAAATTTCCTCCATCAGGTCATGAGCCACTAAGTTCTTTTGCAAGACCACAATACAAATGCTCTCTTTAAGACCCACCATTTCATGTAAATGCCAGGTGATATTCCATGTCTGCATATAAAGCGAGAGACGGAAAAGAAGTCAAGGACTCATATCTATGCTTTCACAGTAATACATGCTTATAACTACTAAACCTTGACAGGGGCAGAGCCACCTGGGGTCTAGTGGGGGCAGTTATTTGGTCCTGGGTATTTCCCCTATTACACTTGAGGAGCGGCCAGTTTTTGAGGCAAGGAGAAAACCATAAACAACCACATCAAAAATTCAAGAGAAACGTTGTCGAAAAAAATACTGTTGCTAGAGGAACCATAAATAAACAACCGAACAAAAAAATCAAGAGAAAAGTTGCCCAAAAAATCACTGTTGCTAGAGGAAGATTACCATCAAGAAACAACAATTTTGGAAAAATAAATAAATTACGAGGAGTTGATTAATATTAAATCCTTCAAAACAATCAGATCGAGTGCGATTTCAACATATAAAGCCCGTTTTTACACTACTGAAATCCGATACTACCTTCCAATTTCGTTGATGAAGAAGCCGAGTAGAAATCACTGAAACACGAGACAAATTGGTTGCCAAAGGGGTGACGAATATGTCTCCGTTTTGCCTCTCCCCCATTTTTTAGCTTAATAGCGATGTAGAAAACCTTAGCCGCTTGTCCCCGTTGCTCTGTGAATAAGACTCAAACGGGCATGGTTTATAGTTGGAATGTTGGATATGCATGCCTTTCTAGGGCTTTACAAGATTTTCTCCAAGTGAAAATTACGCAAAATTAGAATTTTAAAGATTCAATTTTAAATTTCAGGTTTAAAGAATTTCTTTTCAAATATTAATAATAATATTCTTTTCAAATAATTATTCATCTCTTCAATATTAATAATAATATTATAAAACTAAAAATTAATTTATATACACCCCACACCGTCCCGTCCCGATTTTAAATCCCTAATATATCGTCTTTCGTCTGTGTTTCTACATCTCTATCTTCCTTCTTTCTAGTAGTGTTAGCGGCCTAGAGGGGGCGGCGATGTCGTGGTTGTGGTGGCGGCATCATGGTGATGGCGACGACAACAGAGTAATTCCGACAGTTCGCCTTCTCTTTCTTTCGTCTTTGTGTTTACATTCTTCTCTCTCGTGCTTCTCTCTGTGCTGTGGTTGGTTGGATTTGGTGGTGGCGACGACGACGACGGAGTGGTTTTGTTAGATCTAATGGTGGCGGCGGTGGTGGTCATTATTGTTGGTGGTTGTAGTGGTGCTACTGCATGCGGCCACTACGCTGTGCCGCAACTGTCGCGCCGCACACGTGGTCAAGATCTGCTGTGTGCCGTGGCTGGGACCTGCAGCTTTGAGATCTGATGTGAAATTTTGGGTGTGTTTTGAGCTGGTGGATGGGGGTTTTGGCGGTGGTGGTGCTTGTGGTGGTGGTGTTTGGGTAACGTTGACTTTGTTGGATCCAACGGTGACGAAGGTTATGTTGGATGTGATGGTGGCTGTGGTTTTTTTGGTGGCGGTAGTGGTAGATCTTGGTGATGGTGGTGGTGTTCAGATGTTGGTGGTGACGGGTTCTTCGAGGTGGTGGTGGTGGATCGGTGTGACAACGTGGTGGTGTTTTTGGCGATGTGTTGATTTGTTTGAGATGGTTGAGTTGCTGTCGCGAGGTGGTGGTGGTTCCAGCGGTGACAGTGGCAGTGGTACTGCCGGGAAGGAGTGGTGCGGTGATGTCACAGATTATTTGGTTGATTGTGACCATTAAATTGGTCAATCTGTAACCAATAAACAATATGTAATCAATGAAAAAGATAAATTGTGAACAAAAAATAATGTGTGACCTAAAAAATTGTTAATTTGTGATCGATAATTTGATAATTTGTGACTATCTACTAAATTGTGACTTATAATATTTGTGATTTGTGACCTATAAATAAATTGTAACGTTTCAATTTTTGATTTTGTGACCGATGAACAAATTGTAATCTATAAAATTTTTGAATTGTGACCATAAAATAATTTGTGACATATAAAATTTGTGATTTGTGACATATAAAATTTGTGATTTGTGACCAATGAATAATATGTGATCTATTAATTTGATAGATTTGTGACCGATGAACAAATTGTGACCTATAAAATTTTGAATTTGTGACCGTAAAATAATTTGTAACATATAAAAATTGTGATTTGTGATCAATTAATAAAATGTGACCAATTATAAAGAATTTGTGACCTTAATACATTTAATTAATAAAATATATGTTTAATAAATTAATTTATAAATAAAATTTGAAAAAGTTCGAGATTTGAAATTTTAAACCTTGATCTCTTAAATTTGAAATTGATGAAACTTAATCTCTTAGTTAGTTATGTATCTTCATTTTCTCTAATCCACTTTTTCAAATGGGCCTCAATTGAATAACTAATAAATAAAAAAGGGAAAGATTACATAGAGGTTAAGTTTTACCAATTTCAAATTTAAGAGATGAAGGTTTAAAATTTCAAACCTCGGAATTTTTCAAATTTTATTTATAAATTAATTAATTAAACATATATTTATTAATTAAATATATTAAGGTCACAATTCCATATAATTTTGTCACAAATTTCATATAATTGGTCACATATTAATAATTGATCACAAATCACAAATTATTTTACGATCACAATTCAAAAAATTTATATGTCAAAAATTGTTCATCGATCACAAATCATAAATTTATACGTCACAATTTATTCATCGGTTACAAATCTATCAATTAAATTAGTTACATATTATATTTCGGTCACAAACAGAAATTTTATATGTTACAAATTATTTTACGGTCACAATTCAGAAATTTTATGGGTCACAATTTGTTCATTGGTCACAAATAAAAAATTTATATGTTACAATTTATTTATCGATCACAAATTACAAATATTGTAAGTCACAACTTAGTAGACAGTCACAAATTGTTAAATTATCGGTCACACATTATTTCTTTGTCACAATTTATCTTTTTCATTGGTCACGTATTATTTATTGGTCATAGATTAACTAATTTAGCCCCCGTTTGACACCCATTTTCTTCTTATTCTCATTCTCATTTTTTTTCTCTTTCTTCATTTCAACCACACATTATATCAATAAAATAATACTACACATAAACCCAAAAATTCTCATTACTTTTCAACCACACATTCTTTCATCAATCACTATTCCAGAATTTTTTTTTCTCCAAAATGGGTGTCAAACTGGGGCTTAATGTTCACAATCAACCAAATAATTTGTGACCACGGCCAACACTTGTGACCACCACCGCACCACTCCTTCCAGTAGCACCACCGCCACTTTCGCAGCGAGAACCACCACCACCACCTCCCGACAGCAATACAACCATCTCAAACTAATCAACACATCGCAGAAAAACACCAACACATCGTCACGCCATTTCACCACCATCGCGATAGACCCATCGTCGTCGTCGCCACCACCACCGCCTCAGCCACCACCAACAAAACCACATCTACTACCACCCCATACCTCACCAACACCGCCCACATCACCGCTGCCAACACAACCACCACTTCTTTAAATCCATTACCATCAACACCACCACCACCACCACCACCGTGACCACCATCTACACTCTACCACCGTAGACCACAACGTGTTGCACCCAACATCTACACCACCACCACCCCCATCCTACAACCCAAAAAAAATTCCCAACCCTACCATCATCTCCGTCACCGACCACCACATCACCACCCAACCACCATTAAAACCACAGATCCACCACCACGCCAACAAGCAGAAAAAAAACCCTCCAGATTGGAAACCACCGCACCGCACCCAAAACCACCGCACACCTCATAAAAAAAGGCGAAGACGAAGACATTTATATAAACAATAGTTAGATGAAGTTATCACAATTCTATGAGATGACATTAGTAAGATTCACAATTGTTTTTTACATCTCAGGTGAACTCATGTAGTATGAATTTTCCGTAATTATATAATATAGAACGAGTTTGAGTAACAGTTGCTTTTTTGTTAAACAACATATCCAACTTCACAATGATATAAAATCACATGGTAGAAGGAGTCACATGCACAACAGAAGCCACGACAGACATTCAACGTTTCTTTTAGCTTCTATAGTTGCATAAAGAGATTGGATTAAAGTGGATTAGTAACTTCCTTATGTTGGTGTGGAATATTGCTAATGACATGAGGTAAGCTTAATTTTTTGGAAGGAAAAAAAATGACATAAGATAAGATCTTCCCAAGTGAAAGCTCAGTCTGTCAATGAACTCGAGAAAAGTCTAAATTTCAAGTAATCAACATTGCTTTACCTTTGATCTTATGTGCCTAGAGAATTTCTCGAGTATGGGTTTTAGTATATGGATGTCTCCTGTCTCTAGTTTAACGTCTCAAATCACACGGAAAACAATTTCCATCTCGTATTGAATCCGTGTCTTTTATGAGAGAGTGTATAATAGAACCGATGTGGTTGTGTCGGGAGAAAGGGGCTAAGGTTGAGGGATGAAGATGATGTGAACTTGTATCCTCATAAGATATTTATAGATGTTAAATGGTTTGGGCTGCCTCACTATACTATTCTTGTTGGGCCGCTGGTGCAGTTGGGCCTGTATGTGTTGGGGCCTGGCCTTCTTCGTTTTCAGCCTTACACGTGGCTGGTTATCCACCCTTGGATTGTAACTGTTCAACTTATTTGACTACTTGGCTCTTGGGTCTTTTGGAGCGTTCTGGATACCTTGACTTTCTCTCGTCTCTCTGGTTCCTTCTCTCTGAGTGTAGATTAGGGTTCCTTCTGTGTGATTTGTTCACTGTAATCTTGCTTTGTGTTCTGGTCAATCATTCTTAGTGAAGTCTGTATAATAGTGTATGGATTGAGGGTTGATTCTAACGATTACAGTGTCTGTATAGTTGAGGCTAGATTGACACGAAGAAACCTTTGGTTTCTTCGAACATCTGTAACTTTTCTTGGTTGAAACTTAGTGGATCTAGAGCTATATCCTTTGTGGATGCTCAACGGNCAAAAGATTTCTTCGAACATCTGTAACTTTTCTTGGTTGAAACTTAGTGGATCTAGAGCTATATCCGTTGTGGATGCTCAATGGGTGAGTAGGTCTTTGTGACCGAACATCCGGAACCTACGGGGTGAAAAATCATGTGTTCAAGTGTTGTTTTATGTTTCTGCACTTATATTTCGGTTTGTGATCTTCGATCCTATCAAATCTGTTGATTTGGGACCTAACAATAGAGGCTATTTTATAGTACCATTTGATGGACTCTAAACTTTTATCGAGTATTGCCTACGATTTTCAAACCTTTTCGTTTTGTAATTTATTGCACTTCCAAGCTTTGCAAAATATGACTCTGCAATAGATAAGGAATCCCATTTTCTATTTTTCTATTTCAAAAAGAGAAATTGAGCCTAGATTACAACCACAAAGAAGATTAAGCATGATAAATATAGATACACACTAGAGTAATAAAGAACGAGAACTGAGTATGTTGATCTCAAACTCTCTCTGATCAAGTGGCCAATAAATGCCGACCACCTTCCCATCCACCTATGCATCACAAAATTGGTGTAATGATCACTGTTCCAAAAAAACTCAAACGATCTTGCACTCAACGATCAAGTCAACTGTCAAAACATGAAAGAATACCGTAAGAGAGATGAATGGAAGGTAATTTGGCCAGGATTTAAAAAACATACTCTGAGTGTAAAATAGACACACCCGCATATAGAGTGAGTGAAAAAAGTCAATATGAGCCATTGAACCGAGCCACAGTGCAAGAATAAGTTGTGTAATTTGATTTGATCCAAACCAATTGACACCGTCGATGCTCGGCCAACTAATGTAGGACCCCCTTCGCAATGTTCATGCCACACAATTTATAGATATAACAAAGTAGATAGGTGAACATGTTTGCACCTCTAGCACATATATTGTATTTTTGAAGACTCTAGACTTCAATTTTTATACTTCACAAACAATGCCAATATGAAATAACTCACAAATTTCAGTTTGCATTGTAGAGTTTTCTATTGCCAAGGAATAGGGGGTACTCGACTAAGATTTTGATACATTTTAAAAGTTCTTCAAATTTTGGTGTCCCCTATTGAATTCTTAATGAATTTTAATCAAATTTATTAAAATTTAAGTATCATCAATAACTAGTGGGTACGAGGATTTCATTAATACGAGAATTTTAAAATATTTGGATGAATTTCAAACTTAAAAATACATATAACAAAATCTTTTGAAATTTTATCATTTTTAATGAGATTCTTATGAATTTTGTGGAAACCTATTCAAATTCACGAAATTCGTTAAAATCTATAATCTTTTAAGATCCATCAAAATCTTAGTTGAGGTCCTTGAGGACACCATGTTAGCTAGTTCTTTGCAAAGCCGAGGAAGCCATGTCCAGTTCCATTTAATTATTTTTCATGATAATTGAAAAAATAGGGTACAGTTGTCTTTTCAACAAAAAATGGCTTTTTAACGATTAAATGGATGAAAATTCCATGCCAAACTCAAGCGTTCACACCATATATTTTATTTGTTACACCACAATTTAATTGCACTTAAGATTTTCAACATTTGCTTATTATAACACTTGTGTCCCTAAATTTTTTTTTTTTTCAACGCATTCTTATCTTCGACATTACATTAATTAGCACATCTTAGAGTATCTCCAATAGACTCTGTATTTTTTAAGAGCATATTCTATCATTTGGAGATCATCTATAAATTTAGAGAGTAAAAATTTTGAAGTATTCCAACAAGCTCTTTATATTTAACACTTAATTTTACTACTCCCAAAAAATATTTATTATTTTTGTTTATCTTTTTATTTGAACTAGATTTTCTTTAGATTATTTTATTGTTTTCTTACATTGAAAAATGAAAAACTTTGAATACATTTAATTATAGAGAGTGCCCACTCTCTAAATTAAAATGTTAATTTAAAGAGTTTCTTGGAGCGTGATTTTAAATGTTGACTCTTTAAAAGAGCATCTCATGTTTAAAGAGTTTCTTGGAGATGCTCTTATAATTTTATAACAGTTTCTATAAAATAAGTCCATTCGGAGGCATAAATTGACTTATTTTCAGCTCACATTTTTTAAAACAATAAATGCTAAAGTGCGACACTATTTTTTCTGTTTTTTCTCATTTCAAAGAATTTTTTTTATATAGGAAACCAACATCAATAATCAAATTTTCTAATTAATAGAAGGTTAAAGATAAGAATTAGACGAAAAAAAGTTATAAACACAAGTGTTACAATAAGCAAAAGTTGATGACCTTAAGTGCAATTAAAATGTTGCTATAATAAAAATTAGTTACACCATATTCTTTTAGAATAATTCCTGGTGTACAGGAATTATTTTCACAGGGGCCTTACAGGTCCCTCACTGTAGCGCGGGCCCCACCCAATGAAATCACTTATTAAAAATAAGTAAATATGTAATAAAACATGAAATACAAACAAATCAATTAAGAAGCAAACCATTTTATTCTTGTAAATGGTTGAAAACCATAAAATGGAAAAATCACCATTTACATTTTCATAACCATGTGAAGTTTTTGGCATAGGCAATTCGTATTATGCACAAGTATAAAGACCCCATAACATAGCTTAAAGCACTAATTTTCATCATGGTACAAAATAGATGAATAGACTATAGAGTAATGTATATTGCCTATGATTTCTAAGTACAAAATTTTCACCATTCCTAACGTCCTTCCGTCTATGAAAAACTCGACGGTGAGACAGTTACAGGTTCAGGGCATGGTGCTGATCGAACGGATCGCCTTCAGAAACACTAATCTGGAATTATACGTCGCTAAGATAATCATCATTTGATGGATCTGTGTGCACGGATCTAGCATTCGCTGGACCAAAAAACAATTCCAAGCTGAATGAAGGGCCACATATTGACTTGCCCTTTTTCCCAACTTTGTCCAGATCTCTGATGGAGAACTGAAAATTTTCATGATAAAACGGATTATTTTCAGGTACTTAAGATCATATTAACTACTCATTTAACAAATTTTGTCTTTTGAACTTGTCACTTTTACTTGCAGCCTTGAAATGGGGTATATAAAGGATTCTGTAAGGCGTAAAAGTTGATTTTAGAATTTCTCGACTGCCAGCGCCTTGTTACCGTTAAATTTGAGGTCGTCTTCCTATAAATAAAGTGAAAAAACCAATGCTATAGAATGGAAACATGTAAAATACCTGCAGCAGGCTATTTGTAATGAAAGCTGTATTGAAGCATGCGTAGAAGATACGCCCGCCAATCATTTTCTCATAGAAAATGATGCGCGCGTCTCCAGTTACCTACCAAAGAAAATGTTGAATTCTTCGTTAAAAATCGAGCCTGGCAGAATATGGTTCCATCTGAAACAAGAAATTTCGGATAGGAATACTTTCTTAGAACTAGAAAATCCAGAGACTAACAGGAACCTCAGTTTTCCCTAGGTACTAGTTTCACTTGCCCAAAAAGAACAAGTTACCTACTGTAAATAGTGGTGACAAGATATAGAAAATTAACAGGAGTCAGGATAATGTTGTCGATGAATCTTACTTGAACTGGTTTCTCATAACAATAGCCAAGACAATTTTTATGGTAGATTATGGAACTTTCAGTGTCAATTTGGACCACCAAACGACGTGATGTTTTCTCCTCTCCTGCATCTCTATCCACATATGAGTAATAATAACAAGGACTATTAGATCTTTGGCAATCTTCTATGTAAACTGTAAAGCCAAGACACACACAATATAAGAATCGAGAAACAAGAAT
Organism: Fraxinus platypoda; assembly: GCA_903798405.1. Lineage (NCBI taxonomy): Eukaryota > Viridiplantae > Streptophyta > Magnoliopsida > Lamiales > Oleaceae > Fraxinus > Fraxinus platypoda. The sequence goes on from CAIGRT010126890.1 coordinate 14,957, forward strand.
AATCGAATCAACTGAAAGTAAACTGCAGAAAATTAAAATGAACATCAAAGAATTATTTCGGTCTTAGCCCGGAGATTCGGTGACCACTTCTAATACCTACATTCCCCGTTGAGCATCCAAGAAAATGATTATGCTCAGTTGCACTAAAATAGCTCAAAATGGCAACAAAAGTTACAAATGTTCAGAGAGATGAAGCAAGAGACTTATATCTCAAAATACAGTGATAGATCTACAAAGATTCACCAAGAAATCTCCAAATAACCCTTCGAACAACACCAGAAAACCACAACAGAGAAATCACACAGATCCTCACAACATTCACTCAGAATATTACACAATGAAGGTTACTCTATCACACACAATACTTAAAGTCAGAGATTTTAAGTGAATCAAAACAAAGGCAGAAAACCCTAACCTATTTTCTCTCTTTCTCTCTCAAACACACAGGAGCCCCAGAAGTCTCCAGAAGCCAAATGAACTGTCTGAAAACCCAAGAGCCATCAAGCCCAAGTAAATAATCCACTTGCCATCCAACGGTCAGAAACAAAGCACGTGTCAAGAATCAGTAGAAAACGTTTCAATAATAAAAGCGCGTTTCTCAAACACGTTTTTCCCACAAAATGCTGGGAGCAACAAATAAGAGAGAACCAGGATTCGATTTCAATATTCTCCACCTTGCTATCAGATTTTGGACTGTCAGCATCCAAGAGCATTTTCACATTTCATTTTCATTTGCTCTATGTACCTATATTAAGAATTTAAAAACTTGTTTAAGGGAATCACTTTAGTACCCATATCAGAGGGATTATATTGAGTTGCAATCTTTTCAATTTTTATTATTCCCTTAGAAATAACATCTCTAATGAAGTGATATTTAACATCA
>CAIGRT010126905.1:0-15622 GCA_903798405.1 Fraxinus platypoda
CAGTAGGCATGGTAAGTCGTTTTCTTTCTAATCCTGGAAAGGAACATTTGGAGGTAGTCAAGTGGATTCTCAAGTATCTTAAGGGTACATCAAAGACATGTCTGTGCTATGGGGGAGTTGATCCAATCTTGGAAGGTTATACAGATTCAGATATGGCTGGAGATCTTGATAGTAGAAAATCTACTTCAGGATTTCTCTACACTTTTGCAGGGGGAGCTGTGTCATGGCANATCTTGGAAGGTTATACAGATTCAGATATGGCTGGAGATCTTGATAGTAGAAAATCTACTTCAGGATTTCTCTACACTTTTGCAGGGGGAGCTGTGTCATGGCAGTCAAGACTACGGAAGTGTGTTGCATTATCCACAACAGAAGCAGAATATATTGCAGCAGCGGAAGCTGCTAAAGAAATGTTGTGGTTAAAGCGATTTTTTCAAGATTTAGGGATCGAGCAGAAAGATTATAAAGTACATTGTGATAGTTAAAGTGCTTTGGATTTAAGTAAGAACTCAATGTATCATTCTCGAAAAAAGCACATTGACATCCTCTATCATTGGATACGAGAGGTGATGGATCAACAACTGTTGAGACTAGTAAAGATCCACACAAGTGAGAATCCAGCAGATATGATGACGAATGTGGTTCCAAGAGAAAAGGTAGAGCTGTGCAGGAACATAGCTGGGATGGGTATCAAATAACAATCACTTCAGATGCGGCTGGAGGGGGAGAATTGTAATGTCCAGCCTCTAGCCCCTTTTGTTGACTCAACAACCCAACCACCCAGCCTTCATTTTTACTGCATCTACTAGCTAGTTAAATGGAAAAAATATTTTTAACCACCCAATTAATTGTGGATTGTTGAAAAACTCGTTCCACATTCATCTCCCGATGGCTATAAATAGAGCCTCAATTCTTTTGTTTTAGACACACTCAAAAAGAAGATAAACATAGAGATTAGAGAGAGTTTTGAGAGGTTTTTTTTTAGTTTGTAAATTCTCTTGTAAAATTCTATTCAAGTAAGAAATAGAATAGTTTTTCCTCTTATAACTCCTCTTTTGTGATCGGAGAATCACAACATTGGGGTGGTGAATGATGTTTTTGGATTGTTTGGGGATATGCAAAGGACTAAGAGGAACCCGACGAGATGACGATGGTGAGCATGATTTCTTCGTGCACTGTAAGTGAGGCACTGGATTTGGGGAAGTGGCTGCATGCTTATATTGACAAGAAGGAAATAAAAAAAGACCTCGAGGTTAGTTCTGCACTTGTTAATATGTATGCGAAGTGTGGGTGCATTGAGAAGGCAAAGGAAATTTTCGAGGCAATGCCAGTTAAGGATGCCAAAGCATGGAGCACCATGATTGTTGGATTTGCCATCCACGGGCATGCAGAAGAAGCATTCGAAACTTTTGCAAGAATGGAAGAAGCTGAGGTAATTAGACTGAACGTGCAGTCTAGGAGCATTGGCACTTGGATTTATTAACATTATAGACAGCTATAATTAGAACTTTGAATGATTATAGCATCTCATGATATCTATCTTGGATAGCTTACATTGAATCGTTTGTTAGATTGATTTGATCTATGATGTTTGTTTACATCTAACTTTATGTTTAACCCTCTCTTGATTTTTTTTTTCAGATTGAGCCAAATAATGTCACTTATTGGTGTGCTATTAGCATGCACCCCCACGGTGGTCTGGCTTATGAGGGAAGGAAGTATTGGTCATGTATGCTCGAGTCCGGAATTGAACCATCAATGGAGCATTATTGCTGTATGGTCGATTTATTGTCATGCAAACCTGATTGAAGAGGCTTATGGATTTGTCGAGAGCATCCCAATTGACCCTAATCCCGCAATATGGCGAACATTGCTTGTGAGTTGCAAGGAAAACAAAATGTTAGCCAAAGGTGAAATTGTGGCGGAGCGGTTTCTTAAATTAGAGCCACTCAATGTAGAAAACTATATTTTGCTCTCGAGTTTGTATGCATCGGGATCAGATTGGAAGAACATGAGCCAAGTAAGAAAATAGATGAAATATAAAGGCATCAAGGCAATACCAGGTTACAGCTCATTTGAAATCAATGGTTTTGTGCACGAGTTTGTGATGGGTGATTGGTTTCACCCTGAAGCAAAGGAGATAAAAGAGATTTTAAGATATATAGAGGTGAATCTTGGATTGCAGCAGTTTTGCGTTATGGGAATGATGAAGAAAAACGGGATGCCCTTTATGAGCATAGCAAAAGGTTAGTCATTGCTTATGGTCTTCTGAATCTACTGAAGACTAAAGCGTTCGAGGTGATTAGAATTGTAAAGAATCTTAGTCTGCAGATTGTCATGAAGTGAGACAATAAGTAGATTGCATAATAGAGAGATCATTGTTAGGGATCAGATTCGGTTCCACAAGTTTGAAAATGGAGCCTGCTCTTGCAGGGATATTTTATTTCTTGATATTTTACGAAATTAATAGGCAATCATTTGCTAAAATAGTCATTAATTAATCAAGAATCTTCTGAGCATTTTTGTACTTGGGATTACATAAGATTGAACAATAATATAAACAAGACATTAAGTCTTGTACAGGACTTCATGATTAGATGCTAGATATTAAAATTTACTATACATTGCGTGTCTAGTACATGACTTATTTCTGGCAGATATAACCTCCCGCCATACTTCATCCACCCACACTGGGAGTGTGGTTTAGGCGGGGCTACCCTTGAGAAAAGCAAAACCAATAAATTCCAGACATGAGTATGCATGATTGCTTAGACTAGAACTTTAATTAGCCATTTGTACATTTCCTCTTCTGGAATAGGGATTGCAAAAGTCACCAAACCAGTTGTAGCTTCGTAGTTGAACTCAGTCTCAGCATTGCCCATCGTACATTTCAGTGGACGCTGTGAACAATATATCCCAAAACGCCCACATCCTCTGACCTTGAGAGCAATTGTTGCTGTTGGAGAACGGTTTTTGCTTAAAGAACCAGAGTACTCGGAGGCAACCTCACCATCAAAGTGCTCGGCTTTCTTTTCAGAGTCCAGCAGGACTTCGATCTGCTCCACAGCACCACCTGAGTTTAACATGTCGAGCAACCCAATTGGTGCAAAGGAAATGTAGGCTGTAATATACTGTACAGGAAGCAATGGATTTCATTAGGTTTTATCAAATGAATACTAAGAAGAAAGAGACTAGGTAAATCGGATGTTCACTTACCTTGATGGGACAGATATGGAACAGTTCATATTCAAGAACTTTAAGCGTCACAGGCAGTGATGTGCCTTTTGGTAAACGAACTATCTCCCCTGATCTATATGCGTAGACTATGGTATCTCCATTCCAATCTGGTCCAGCAATTTCAGTAATGATGTTGACATCAGAGGCTTGAACAGAACTGGTCAGAGTTCCAGGAGAGACATCATGAATACGTGTCTTCTTTGCATCCTTGCACCAACCAGCACCTTGGCAGTTGAAGGCGCCAACCACTCCAGAAAATTTGTTTGTATTCCAGATTTTAAGTAAGCTGTGGATTATAAAGCATTAGAAAAGGACTTCTATTATCATGTTAAACACTACAGAAGCTGAGAACACAAGACAAAAATATAGTCACAAACCTTGCTCCATCTCTTGCTGGATCAGCAAATAGACAGTCAATTGTTGGTCGACCAGACAATTGTGCGCGGAGAACTGATCCATCAGGAAGCACCAGCTTTTTCAAAAGCTCAAAGTTGTGATTACCCGGCTTGTCACTAAATGCACAGCAAGAGTGGCAGTCAGTTTATCCTTCAGACTGAAGGTATTACAAACAACAAACTAGGCTGAAATATGACAAATACCTCACATAAATTGCACATCCTCCAATGGCTCGAGCTGCAGCATGATATTCAGCAGTTGGGTGTAGGCTCTGTAACATGGACTAACACTAGTAAATTCTCATGAACTAAATTTGATAAGGTGAATGCAAATTTAGTAATACCCACATGGAACATGTCCCAATCAGGTTGCATAAACTCTCCCAAAAATATTGAGTTGTAAGCCACGGATGAAATGTGGATGGTGTGAGACGCAGGATCACGAGGGTAATAATCATCCGAAGCTCTAACAACTGCAGTTTGCTTGGCACTGTATATCCCATCAGTGTTATGACACATGCAAGCAATGCATGCATTCTCCGGAAAATTCCTTGCAATGGAAGCTTCAAGGGCCTGGTGGTAGCTACGAGTTAGAGAAACTCTACCGCCATGGCCAGCACCAAGAGTTTCGATGATGTTTTGTACATCGACTTTGACTCCATCTACTCCGCATGAAGCCAGATATGCGTGAAGCTCATTGTAGAAATTGAAAACCTTTTTCGGGTGTACGAGACCCAAGCCATGAACAGCAAGACTGTCCATAACAATGTCTGGTTGATTGCCGAGTACACCTGGAGACTGCACAGGGTATGCCAGAGCTGTGTCATAGTGCTCCATACCAGGACCAGCAGGTTGCACTCCACCCCAGTAACCTGCTAGAGCATGCCATACATAGACATACCTGGCGGAAAGGGAATCAAAAAGAGAGAATATATCAATAAATAGCACGTAAATACACAGACAAAACCTTGCTAGATGGACGGGAATTGGATATATTCTTTCAATACATTTTCAGCTGTTGATCTAAAAATAATTGATACAGGTCGATGAAGATCAAAAAATGTGAAGGAATTTTATTTAGAATAATTCCAATATAATTCATTCCCAGGAAAAGAAAATATGATTTTGTGGATTCTACAAACATGAAAAATTTACAAAAAAAAAAGATAACAACAGTCATCGAGCAAAACAACCACGTTGGGATACTTACTTGACATTTTGATGTTGCTTGGCATCTTCCACCACATGTTTGAGTCCTGGTTCCTGTTCTTTATTTTTTCCATTCTTTTGAAATTTATTGTTTTCTTTTATCCCTATTAGCCTGTTTGCAAACCTGCAAGTTAAGAATAGAAACATATCAAAAATATTGTAATAACTAGTGAATGACCAGTTCAAATGAAACATAAAACTTAATTATAATCAGAATGCAAAAAGCTAAATCAACTATAAGGAATAGTCTTCAGGAACAACATAAATCAGTTAAAAATAGTTGTGCTTCCTCTACACAGCTTACTTAACGTGTACAAATCAGTTCAATAAATTACAAGAAATCTAACTCTCTAACAACATATGATTCATTCCTAAACTTCACTTTCCAACCTTTAGCTTACAAAAAGAGATTGAATCGCTACTCCACACCATTTATATAGTGAGAAAATAAAGAAATAACGAACTAGGTGACTTACTGAGCTCCTTCTTGTACAACACAATTTGGGTCTTCCTTGACCTCACTACCAATCTGTTGCCAGCCATCATCTATGATAAGGAATCGTGGAGGTGCACCTCCCTGAGATAAGCTGCAAGAACAAATTAAGGTCAGCGACTCAGCAATTGTATCCCATTCACCACAACCTTCTCATCTTATTTGTTATTTCCAGATAATTAAAGAACCAGGTTTTACCTCTTAAGGCCTTCTTCAACACCCTCAGCAGTAACGTCAGTGTAGAAAGCATCCCATGTGCACCAACCAAACCAATCAAGGAATGATGGCAACTACAAGCAAGTACAAATGCAAAAACATAATATTAAGATTCCCCATCTTTGCTTCAATCCATTCAAACAATTCTAAACATAACAAAAGAAGAGACTCTCACCTTCTTCTTCTCGCGGTGATGAAAAGTTTGCATGTGCTTTTCAACAGCTCTGTAACACGATAAAGATAGCAATATATTAGAGAAAGTGGTACCAAAAGAGTCAATGGTGAATAACCTCAAAGCAAGACAGAGAACTTGGGGAAACGATATCTGAATATAATACATATATTTCTAAGACCTTAAACCTTTGTAAGATGCCATATTTGGCAAGATATGAAGAGGGAGGAGTTCGAGGATATGGTGATTCCCAAGGAAAAGCAAGGACTTACTTCACAGCCTGGTTGATGACTTCAAAAGGATTTGTCCCAGCATGCATGTAAACAAGGTAAAGTCCCTGGTTGGTTTCAACAGCATTATCTCCTGAAACAATATTAGGCCACAAACAAAACGAGGTCAATTATGTTCTTCTGAACACATTTTTTTTTCTAATTTCAACCCCACAAATTTAAAAACTCCATTAATTCATGCATTTTAGGATGTGAACAATCAATTTCTCCATGTTGGAGGTATTTTCCTGAGCAGCAAGCCCACCTTAATATATTAGAACATTGGTCTGTTTTATATGATGAACGAGAAGGGGCTGGCCTAATGGAGCATACAGCCTAAATATAATTGGTAAATCAGGAAGCATGTAGCCTACAGGGCCAAATCACATGTCCATGCATGTAGCACACGGCAAATACATTTGGATGCCATGTTTTACTCACCACTGTCGAGGCATATCTCCAGCTCATTTTTCTCATTGCCTTGTAAAACAGCACGGAACTGGCCTTCAAGGAGGGGCAGAAACACAGTATAGATGGTCGGGGCATCTTCACGCTCGCCTTGAGTTGTGTCTTTGCTCTCGATGAGTATGAACTGGGTCTCAAATGGGATGTCCTTCCCACAGGTTCCCATTCTCTGGGTCATCCACCAAAGCTTGAAACGAAATAAACACATGAAGCGGACATCCCTGTTACAGAAGTAGATTAGAAAAATATGACACCTTCTTCCCACTTATTTCATATTTTAACAAATCTTGTGATTACATTGAGTTAACCAACAAATTACTTCCAGCTAGTCATTGATAATAATGGAAAGGTTTGTACAATATGAGTATAATATCTCAGCGAATCACAACATATTTGAGAATGGTTTAATGCTCACTCCAAGACACCAACAGGGAAGACATGCAAGCTTTTGCTATTTGAAGCTGTAGCACCCATGAATGCACCAGCAACAAGCCCCACCCCTGATCCGTGGGTCAGCACAATGTTGTCGGGGACTCCAGTGAGTATGGTTTTCCCATGAACCACAAGGTTCCCATCGCTGATAGTGATATTTGGTGTAACAGTCATCTTTTCACGCTCTACCACTGCCTGACAATTAACTGCATGGACAGCAAAATAAAAGGCACAACTTAGAAATCAACAAGCAACCATATTCTACATCAGATCACAAATGACATCGAAAATTCGTTAAAGTAAAATTTAGTTTCACAATTCAATCAATTTAAACTTCTGAAAAATTGGAGGATACAATTCGTGTCCATTGTTAAAAAGAGGACTTGTGTATAGTATCAGAAAGGAAGACAAACTTGATTTATCGAATATTTAATACAAACTATCAACAAATCATTTTTCAGTGTAGCATCTGTGCTGATTTGATACTGGTGGTGATAGCAGTAGTGTACTAAATAAAATAAAATAAAAGACCAATAGAGAACAGCTCTTTAAAGTAATTGATGAAGAGATCAAAAAGTTTATGGTCAAAAATAAAATAAATGAAAAGGTGTATAAAGCCATATTCACGAAAATGATTGGACACAGATGAAAAAATTAGTAATTGAACTTCCAATGTAAACTAAGCATCAAATTCAACGCATGAGTCTTAAAAGAATGACAAAGTTTTTCCAAGAACTCTTCGGAGGTGAATTTTTTGGATATGATCAACTAAAACGTCTCAAGTTTCCGTGAGCTGAGAATACTCATAGGCAAAATTGTCAAAGAACCAGAGAACTGAAAAAAAAAAAAATAGAAGCAGATCATATTCATATAGCCCCAGAGGTCATAGAATGGACACTTAAACTGGTGGAAGCTAACTGCAAATGTGAAGATCTGACAGTATATTTGTCCCGGAATTAATTCCAGCTACCAATCTTTAAAGTAACCTAATTTTAAACTATGTAGTAATTCATCGTAGATTAACTTCTTAAAGGCACTCATCCAGAAAATTGACGCGATGCAAAATGTTGATTCAGAGGTACTAAACAGAACTGAAAGTACGGCCAACTTGCAAAAGAATATTTGAGATCTTAATCTCAAATTTTTTATGGAAAGGGGAAATCCTAAGCAAAAAATGCAACTATATGGAAAAAATTCAAAATAAAAAAAAATCTTTCAAATCACCTCCAGGACGTTCCAAATTCTTCTGAAAAACCGAAGCCTGAACTGAAGTTCGATTTACAGGAAATACACAAGCTCGACGTAGGTTCAAAATCTTCGGATAAAATAATACAGAAACTGAATACCAGTACGAAGGCAAAACGAAAGCTCGGCGTACTATCATTTTCAAAGAATATCACCAAATTTTTTAAAATCTGCGAAAGTAGAAAATACCTAAATTCTCGAATCGCCTTTATAAAGCTAAACAACTATAATTACACTTCAAAGAATAAAAAACTCTCCCAAGTTCCAAAAAAAAGCTTGACATGTACACTTCAATTCAAAGCTACGCGTCGAATTTAGCTTCAATCACAATTTCGCAAGACAAAGTAAATTTATAGAATCCACATTTCACGTAAACAAATCCTGTAGAAAATCCAGCAAAACTTACCTTTCTTAAATCTCTAGCCGCCTCAGAAATAGCACCAAAGCTCAACTCTCTCAAAATGGGGAATGAATTAGTTCAACTCAGCTGAAGCGGATTCAGAGGGAATGCAAACTTCTTGAGAGAGAATGGAGTGTGGATTCCAGAGTAGAACCAGCTGGGTTTATATAGTATTTGAGCTTACAAATCGAACACTTTTCCAATCAAAAGTTGGACACGTGTTAGATGTTTAGCGATTTATTAAAATGGAAAGATAATTTTTAAGGGAGATATTACAATATTATATTGTCATCCTTACGTGAAATGTCTCTCTGTCAACCGAAGAGTTGGTTCCCGTTTCACTGCTCTGAAAGAGTACTCAGATCGTCGGCTTATTTTGGTTGTTTTACTGCACTTTCCATGGTTGATGGCTACTCAATTTTGACTGCTTATTTTCCTAAGATGAATTTGAATTTATTTTTAATGCCTTCACTTCTTCAGAAGGCCGTTTAGTTGAAGTTGAGACCTCGACTTGTTCCATTGCGAACACATGAATCGAGTAAAATTTGGATTTCAATCAAAAGGTCAAGTCGAGCAAGATCGTCTTCTTTTTAGTTGATCGCTATTTCTTCATTCAAAGTTATTTGGCAGAAGAAGCGTCATCATAGGACAAACCAAACATTTTGACAAATTATATAGAGCTATGCTTCATGTACAAAAGCACAACCTACAGAAATGCAACAGAACACTCACTCACGGTGGGGCTTGTACAAATTTTTTTTTTTTTTAAATACACGGTGAGATCCATTCACTATGAGTATTCTGGTGAAATTTTGTGTAATTCTTTCTGTACATGGGGGAATAACTCAATTATATATTCCTTCGCATCTCAATAGGAACGATTCAACTATCATGTAATCATTAGTCACATGGTCCCTCTATTTAATGAATTGATGGCCACCGATTCGACTCAAGGCTCATTAGTGCCTTCTTGATATCTAAATATAGGAGAATACACTATATAGCATATTCCGAAATTCTTCCTTAGCTCATAATTAGAGGCTCGAAGTCTATTTCTCAATGAGCCGTGACGGCAACAGTACACAAGGAGGAGGTTCCCACTTGTGATAAAATTAATTACGTTAAATAGGACAATTGTGCTTCATTTATTTTTCTCTTCTAGAATTCACATTCTATGATTTCCACGTCAGACACTGCTACCACTCACTTTGCCAGCTCAGCAAACGTTCATAGTTGGAAGGGCCCACTTCTCCAAATATTTCCAATCTTCTTTCTGTCCTTCTCATTTGTCAAAGGAGAACCGAGAATCTCAAATTGCCTTCTCTACACGTTTTAGAGCTTGTTTGGAAATGTTTTTTTTAGGTGAAAAATGATTTTTTTGACAAATGTGCAATTAAAAGATAAGAAAAATGTATAATCCTATAAAATTAGTGTAGAACTCTCTTTCCTAGCAATATGGAATGTGGAATTCAGGGATGGATTTAGGACCGAATTACAGGCCGGTCTAATACGTAAATAAAAAAAAAAAAATTACACAGTTTTTTTTACATAATTTTTTTTCTAACTAAAAAAAAAAAAATCAGAGGGTGGGGACTGGATCGGGCTATAGCTCCGTTCCTGGACTGGAATCCTTCCACGTCGGCTACTCGTTGTGTCGAATTCTCATCGCGGAGTTGTCCATTTCTTAAAGCAGGTCGACTTTCGAAGAAACTATGGACATCTGAGTAACGCGATTATAATAAATAACGGGAATATGCCATCATTAGTTTAATAAGCAAGGCATTAATCATATACTCAAAAAAGTTTTAAATTACTAATTTTTCTGTCCTAATGGATTATAATTACTCGGAAAAGCCGAAAAGGACTGGTCCAGGGAGGTTTGAACTTTTAGCCAGGGTCCAGCCATTAGGCTTTGACATTAAAAAATCTGTGTGGCTGAGTTTTGATTGCCTTTTCATGCCACGACAATTATTTGAGAAAATTTTATAATAGATCTCCGATGTATTGTTCAGATAACAAATTGGTCATCAACATTTCATATAAATGTACATCAGTCTTTGACGATGAAAATTGTTCAAATTTTCTTTAAAACGCAACGTGAAACATAGCTCACTTCAAATGGTGGAAGTTGTTGAGGATGCGAAAGCGTACGATGTTGGATAGTCGACCCCTCCTGCTTATTAATTAGAATCTTGCTATTGGGTCAGACTCAAAGTCAAGTTCAAGAACAGAGTGTCTATGTGACGCCTCCCTATTGGAGGGAGGGAGGGCCGACCGAATTTGCCCTATTCATTAATTAAGGAGGACACATTTGTCTTGACCGCCACCACATCCTAAATCTAGCTAGCCTACTTGAAAAGGTGTCAGAATAAAAAGGACAATTTATTCCTACGGTGCAGTAGATTACTCCCTATAAAGCTTGTGTTTGACACACATTTTGAGGAAAAAATAAATTTTGGAATAGTGATTGATTGACGAATGTGTGGTTAAAAAGTAATGAAAAGTTTTAGATTTGTGTGTAATATTATTTTATTTGAATAATGTGTGGTTGAAATTAAAAAAAAAATTAGAATAAGAATGGATGTCAAACGGGATCAAAGTCAGTCACGTGAAAGTGAAGTGATGAGACAGCATAAATTCAAATGATCTAAAGGGCAACTTGCTATTCAAAAAATAAATCTATTACAGAAGGTGCCAACTTTTCTGATCCTTGTCCTTGTCCTTGTCCTTGTCGAGGAGTGGGAGTGGTGCAACTTTTCCCAATTATTTGCCTTGTCATACTGTGGGAGCGCATGGCAAGTTGGCAATGGTGGGAAATATGAAAAGTATGCTTAATAAAGTGAATAGGACAAAAATTTAGACGAGAGGTAAACAATTAGGGACAATTGTGGGCCCCATCCCATGTGTGGGGACTGTGTAAATTAATGTACAATTTGACTGTAAATGTAGCAGTGTCCTAATTGTTAATGCAAACATTGTCCCTAATTGTTTACCTCTCGTCTAAATTTTTGTCCTATTCACTTTATTAAGCATACTTTTCATATTTCCCACCATTGCATCCCATGTGTGGGGATTGTGTAAATTAATGTACAATTTGACTGTACATTTGGCATTTCCCTAACAATTAGGGCCAATTTGATAGCATTTGTTTTCTCTAGAACTAAGAATTTATTTTCTAGCTTTTGCCTTATTTGATTGGAGAAATTTCTCATGGAAATCATTTTCCCACTTTCCTTCACACGTGTACTTTTTCCTACTTTTTGATGAATTTCATTTCCCACCTTTTAGGTGGGTTTTGGTTTTCATGCTTCTTCTTTTTTTCTTGCAATTGAAAAAAATTCTAGACACAATTGTAAAAAAAATTATCACTTTTATTGACAGTTTCCATACAAAACAAAGCCAAACGAATGGTATTCGGTATGATAATTTTTTTTTTAATTTTAATTTTAATTTTTGGCAATTTGAACAAATTCTAGACCCAATGGCAAAAAAAAATTATCAATTTAATGGACAACTTCCATGAAAAACAAAGTCAAACGGACACCAAACTTTCAACATTTTTCAGGTGAAAAATTATACAAATCAAACACAATTAATTACAATTCTCAATAAAACAAATTTTAGGCAATTCAATTATATGTAATTCATTTTCTTTCCACCCAAATTTCACATTTGCAATCAAATGGACCCTTAAGTAAATAGATCGTGCAGCTGGAATATTTTTATGTGGCCCTTAGGTTGCCAGTCTTTTTCATCCGACAAACTATTTGGAATATAGCAGAATTAAAGATAACAAATGTGAGGTTTCACAAATCTCAAACGAATCACATATGTTTTAGAATCTACATTATTATAATATTCCTATTCTTGCTCTATTGTGTTACGATAAGTTCATTTAATTTTCATTTTAGCATTATAGAATTTTAACTCTTTTTTCGTAATCTTATCAAGTGCGCTCCAATATAGCGTACCAAAGATGCCATAAATGTCAAACTCAATCGCGAAAACGGAAGGTGGGGAAATTGGCCTCAAATGCAGGCTGTGCACAATTCTCATCTTCATCATGGTCCATATGTTAACTTGTGCTTATTGCTGCTAATCTTCTATAAGTCACAAGTTGTTGTGTCTGGCCAATGTTTTTGGACCTGTCTTCATTTAATATGTCCGGACATTGAAATAGATAGTCTTGCTTCAACAATGTCATGCCAAAAATTAGTAAAAATCGAAATTGCATCACGAGTGAATGATATATACATACAAATAGAACAGGAAACGAGAAAACGAAATAGTAGAAGAAAGTTATATACGCGTCACCAGCACCAGGTTGTTTAATTAGTCCATATTCTTGAGTTGTTTAATATCATCGCTCAAGATCGAGTGAAAGATTTACTATTTACACCATTGACGATGTTTGGTGCATTGTATTAAGTAGGACAAATTGTATAAGATACAAAATTTTAATTGTTTTTTTTTTTTTTTGGCATATCGAATCTTGTTCAATCTTCTTTATCAAATATGACAGTTGAATAGAGTCATTATGACAACTAAAGTTGAGTTCGACTAAAGATCGTAAACGAGATGAGGAGATGGTCGTAGTGCATCCCTCCATGACTAAACTATATGGTGCAAGGGAAGCTAACTTGAAATATGATTTGGAATTTGGCATGCTTAAGAAGGGAGTGTAAGTATGGTCGCTATTTGAAAAAAGCTCAACTGCACCTTTATAAGGCGTCCTTCAAAGTGAGGTCCAAACTGAATGGACTTGGGGTAGATTTCCTATCCTAATTCTGAGTTATGCAAGGAGAATTGTACATTTTCCATTAGTTATGTTGTGAAAAGTGGAGATGATACCGGATTAATCCAATATCAAATTGTTGGAGAAAATAAAATATTATAGCCACAATATGAAGTAATTGATCACAAGAACAAAAGAATAAAATAATTTGCAGAGAATATAGATTTTATTAAAATATGGAGAATATAAAGATTATGCATTTACAATGTTTATAACTTCTTACTAAATCATAATGAAGAGCCAACTATATATAGAGAACTAATAAAGGACGTCCAAAACTTTTATAGTAGAGTTGTAGTTGAAGTAAAATGCCAAAAATAGAGTCCATAATGAAAAATGAGACAAACAAATTTATTGATGTTGCGGCGCCACTTCTCAGGCGTCACAGCGCCACTGCAGGTGACGCGAGCCGGCTTCGCTATTTAATGTACAGCTATCGGCGCCTAGGCGTCGCGACCCAACGCCTAGACGTCTCATCTCCGACTTAAATATCTTCCAAAAATGTTTTTCTTTGTTCCAAAGTCCCCTTCAAATTCAACACAAATTCATACTCCCAATGGACTTCAAAATAGAACTTCCATTAGAATTCGCCAAGTAAATTCGATTTTCCTTGATTTGAATCTTGTAAGAGTCGGAAACTTGAGCTACTGGCTTCTCCAATCAGCACAATAAATATTATAGTATTTATTGAATGAAAGTAGTTTATTTGTCTTTAAATCTATATTTATCACGATTTTTCAAAATGACCCAAAAAAATAAGGGTAATTCTGTAAGTACCTGGTAAAACATCTAGCAATTTGGGCTACCGACTAGCCTCAAACAAAGGATTTTTTTTTAAATTTAATTTACTATTATTATTATTATTTTACATTAGGGCATCCAAACAAAATAAAATAAATATTTTGGCATGTGTCCAAAATGAACTTGCCGGCAATAACATTTTTTCTTTAAAATGATGGTAATACACCTATATAGCTCGGGTTGTGCTAGTGGTACATCACACCCTACATAAGGGTGTCCATAATGGACACCCGGCGCCTCTCCATTGGATGAAGTGCCTGTGGACACTTCCTCCAATGGGGAGGCACCGAGTGTTCATTATGGACACCATTATGTAGGAGGTGATGTACACCTAGCATTGTTCATATAGCTCTGGTTTGGTTTGACTAAATATCATATTTTTAGCAATTTTTTTTAATAAAAAAAAAGATAAAATATATGGTCAAAAAATTAATAAAAATTGTAAATCCAATTAAATATATAGATAAAATTAAATGTTGATTTTAACTTATATATTTTTATCAACTTTTTAGCTAAACCAAATAGAGGCTAAATTATATGTATACAAAAACCTTCCTTCTTCTCTAAGAAAAAAGACGTTTCATTTTACGAATCATATAATCATCAACTATACATTCTTCTAGAATATTTGTATGTAGTAATTTAGGCTTCTTCAATAAACATAATGGAATATTCCTATGTTGAAAATATTGGAATGTTTAAAATTGATACCTTCGAGAACAGTATTCTTTCAAAGTATTGGAATGTTTAAAATTGTGCTTCTTTAAGAAAAATAATAAGTTATTATTCAGAATATTGAATTGCATAAGCCGTGAAGATTTGCTTTCTATGATTAATGACGTAATGTATAATTTTAAATATTAGATTATATAAATTTCCCTCTTGGGGAACAAATAACATTTTATTGAAATATTAATATAATATAAAGTTGTGTTTTTCACAAACTAAATTCATTAATAAATTGTAAAATTGTGTTTCTTCAAGGAAAAATACACATATATAAAATCAAATCAGTAAAAATATAATACATTAATGACCATGGTGATAAATAACAGATTCAGACAATAAAAACTATCATAAACAAGATAAATAAGAAAGAAAAAGAAAAGGCATCTACTGAATTTGTCGCCAATTATGCACACAATGGAATTGTAACTTTATACCTAGTGGTGTCAAATCCAACTGGCTCAAAATAGACCTTATACTAATTACGTGTTATGAAACTAAGGTCATGTTTGATTGCAACGAATTTCATGGAAAATGTTATGTTCGAGGAAAACGAATTCCACTTTGATTGTTTGATTGCAACGTGGAAATGGAAATCGAATTCTGAGTACAATCAATTTAAGCTGCATTTTCTTTATTTTCATGAAAAACGATTTCCAAGGTACAACTATTTTAAGTTGCATTTTCTTTATTTTCATGAAAAACGATTTCTTATGGATTTCGTGGGTTTTTATTTTCCAACTAATATGGAATTGAAATTCCTTTCC
>CAIGRT010126910.1:0-23929 GCA_903798405.1 Fraxinus platypoda
AAATTTAAAATTTTTTAATAAAAATCTGATTTTGGAAATTTCAAACTTGTTTTCTTATTTTTGAAATAGGCTAAACTTATTCTCTTGAATATGTAATCTTCCCTTTTTTTTTTCCATATTTTAACTTGAATAATGCTACTTATACATAATGTAGTTACATGCATATGAGGTTTAGAAAAGAGAGTGAAGTTTTCTTTTTCTTTTATTTTGTTGAGAAATTACGACCCAATCATATTTCACCACATTATGTGTATATAAATTATTATGTACACCATTATGTACATGTATAACCGTTTCAACTCATACCGCCACTTTGTACATTCATTGAGAAATGGACACTATATAAAGATTTAGTTTGCTACTGAGTGAATAAATTGGGGACTGATGATGAAATTTTTCTTGTAATTAAAAGTACATAAAATTCGCCCAATCAGGTTTCGAAAAGACAGTGAAGTTTTCTTTTTCTTTTATATTGTTTTATTTCAGGGTTTTGATTGATAAACCCTTCGCCCGCCCTCTCACGGTTCTCTCTCTATGCTCCATACACACAAACCAGAGCTTCAGCAACGTTCAGTCGTAGTGAGAGAGCAAAAACTCAGAAACAAGCATGGGTTCAGAAGCAAGAATACACACAGACTCGACTAATTTGAAGTTGAGAGAGCTTCTAAAGGAGACGCAGCTTGACTATTCCCCGGAAAACACTAAAATCATCAACGACGTCATTTCCGCCCTCAAAGAAGCCATTGATCAAATCCCTGAAGACCTTCAGGTATGTATTCTCAAGATTTCACTTTTAAGCTTTTCAATTTATCGCTTTTTGAAAAAGTTTCGATTTTTCTTTTTGTACTCCGTTTTTTTGTTTACTTAATTGATTTTATTTTATGGGTTCAACTAGTATTTGTAGGTTAGAGCTGCCATAGTTTTTTTTTAAATCTTTTATGCTTTGAAAAACAGTTTGCAATTTTGTTGTACTACGTTATGGGTTTAGTAATTGTTTTAATTGCTCTGGAATAAGGTTTTCAATGTGCTGTACTACTGTTTGTTTTACTAATTGGTTTAATTTTATGGCGCAACAATTGTTGTAGGTTACAGCTGACACGGCGCCAGGATTTGTTAGAGACATTGGCGCTGATAAAGTTGAATTCAAGTTCAAGAAACCTAAGTCTATAGAAATTGGGGGCAGTTATTCATTTCAGTGCGCTGCTAAACCGGATGTACATGTTGATCTTTTTCTCAGATTACCCAAGGTATTTATTCTGTTCTTTATTTGAAGAGGAAAGATTCAGCCATTGATTTTTTAAAAACAATAATGCAGATCCTGTTTCCAGTTAATCCTGACAGTAATTATGTTGCATATTTAGGTTTTTATATTTGACACTGAATTGAAAATCTGCAGTATTGTGTACGGCAATAGAATTATGAAAGTATTTTACAGGCTTCAATGTTTTTATACTGATGTAATTGTAATAGGGAAATGTTATATATTTTGAGGTATGATAGCTACCCTTTTGTCGGAAAACTAACTTACTTATAATGTCCAAAGGACTTTACTTGTAAATCAGAAGTTATTCTGTTGACACATCTTTTTCGAAATGAAATAAAGGAACACCAATGAAAAGATATGAGGTGAAGTTTAGCCACTGGACAAATTGAGACATAATCTGCAACTATACTCAAAGATTCTTTATTGCTTATCATTATGAGTTGGCTGATCGTTTGCATACATGCCATCGAGATTTTCCTGTTCACTGCATTATGAAATGTATAGTCTCTACAAATTGTGCTTATGATTGACTTATATTAGTTGTATTAGGGATGTATTAAATATTCTTAGAAATGGAAAGTTGCAAGTTTGCAGTGTTATGACAAGCTAATGCAAAAATACTCGAGTGAAAAAAATAAAAAATAAAATAAAAATAAAAATTTTATGTACCTGGCTCTGCTTAATGAAACCTACTTTGATGGGTGAAGATGATGAATTCACCAGAACAGGAGATTACTAGGACTTGGCACACTTTGATGCCCAATTCCTTGCTGCAGGACAATGGGAAATTCACTCATGACATGAGTCTAATTGTAACCTCGATGTAAGGCAAAACTTGGGTCAATTTCACTCAAAAAATGGGTTTACCACACCGGAGGGTGGGTGTGTGTGTTGATGTAGGCTTTTGTTTGCTTTGCAGACTAAAGCCCATTTTTTCCCCTTCGAATTTCTGTTAACAAATATTGGACCAGTTCAGAGATGGGGTCCAGATTCGATGCATCGAGCCTATTGCCAAATCTAATGAAATTCAAGAAAAGTTAGTCTTTGTATGGTTTAGTAAGGGAAGAATTAAGATGCCATAGGGAGAAAAGGTTGCAGATAAATCTTGACTTGTGAAACTTTGGGAAGTTGATTTCTTATTCATCGTAAATATCAAGTTTGAGGGAATACTTTACATTTTTCTCTTCTGGGCCTTATGTCCATGGTAATGCTGAGGGGTTACATGCTGCAGTAATTGACTTGGAGGGAGTATTTTTGGTATTACAGTACTGTGCTTCTTATTAAACAGTTAGAACTTGATTATATTTTGCTTCCGTTTGGGTTTCATTTTCTTTGCCTTTTTAAGTCGAACATTAATTTTTACCACACATTTTGTAGGACCCACAAAATACCACCAATTTATCAACCACTCATTTCTTGAAAAGTAGAATTTTAGCAAAATAAAATGAAACCCTAATGGAGGCTGCGATTGTTGCAGTTGATGCTGAGCAATTTTAACTCATGCTTTTGTGCTATATCTAACATTTGCATGCAACTTTTTTTCTTGGCAGGAATGCTTCTATGAGAAAGACTATCTAAATTATCGCTATCATGCGAAAAGATTTCTGTACCTCTGCATCATCAAGAAATATGTTAAACTTTCTTCTATTAGTCAAGAAGTAAAATGGTCAACTTTCCATAATGAGGCCCGTAAACCTGTGCTGGTTGTCTATCCAGGTCTGTAGTGTACTGAATATCACGCTCCTTTCTTTCTTTAAATTGAGTTGTTGATCTTTGGCCAATCACTTCTATGCCTGCATTTTTTCCTATATTTTAGCTGCACGTCTCTCCGGAAATGCTGCTTTTTGTGTCAAAATAATTCCGACATGCAAATCCATATTTTGTGTATCAAAGTTGAATTTACAGAGGAACAATGTTCGCTCACTAATTCAAGGTATTGGGAGTCATTTCATGATACTTACCAGCTTTTCTCTTGATTTTAATTGCTAACTGATTTCTGAACCTGCATCAAAATTTCAATACAGAGGGTGTTTTACAAGCTACACCCAAGTACAATTGCAGTATATTAGAGGACATGTTTCTAGAGGATAATTTCGAGTTTGTTAAGAGAACTTTTATGAGATGGAAAGAACTGGGAGAAGCATTGATACTGTTGAAAGTAAGATAGACAGTAGGTGATTGTGATTCTGTTCATGCAGCTCCACTCTATTGAGATATAATGTCACGTTTTTTTGTCATGTTACAGGTTTGGGCTCGGCAAAGAAGTTCGATATATGCTCATGATTGCTTAAGCGGATTTCTAATATCAATCATAATGGCATACCTTGCATCAAAATCTAGTAAAAAGCGCATCAACAAATCCATGAATTTAATTCAGATTTTGCGCATCACACTGGACTTCATTGGTACGTGGCTCTCTTATATATGTGCCTTAGAGCTGCATTCATATGATGATACATGTTTATGTCACATTTTCTTGCAAGTGTTCCATTGATGGACATAAATTTGATGTTGATTGGTATCAATGACAGCGAAATCATGTCACCTGTAGTTATTACATAGTTTAGGATTTGAATCTTTATTTAAAGTGCGGTGACTGAATACTTGCGGTACATAATGTCTTGCTAATTATTTTTTAATTAATAATTGGAGTTCCCACAATTGTTAGATATTTAATCTTATTTTAGGATGAAGAAAAGGAAAATGTCATGGGTTTGATGCTTGGCATTTGACTCAGAAGTACCAAAAGGGATACATTTATTTCTGAAATGTTAAAACTATTGTTGCTTATTGATAAAATTTAGACAGGTACTTATCTGATATCTTGATAGTCAGCCATGTGGTTTCCTTCTATCCTTGTCGTCCTTGGTTTTTCAGTTTCTTTAAATTTTAATCTATGAATCTGTTGAGGTTGAACTAGTATTGAATTGGATGTACTGGTTAAAATGTTCAATGAAGTACATTCGTTGATTACCATCTTATGTGGTTGATATTGGCCAGTAGATGAAGAGTATATGACAGTTGCACTAAACCAAAGAGAATATGACAATTGCATTGGACCTTTTTCTTAAGCTGACCACCTAATTTCAAGTTGACTCTGTAACAGTACGACCAGCTAAGTGCTTTATACCATACTCTTACTACATGACGTTGGAGTAAGTTAGAGTGGCAGTGCCAGTTGAATAATCTTACCCGACTAACTATACACTCTTTCGGAAAGTTGTGTATAAACAATATTATTGTTAATTGGTGATAACTATCAGTCTATCACGTTCATCTTTGCAGCCAATTCAAAAGTATGGGATCATGGGCTCTACTTTCAGCCTGAAGTTGAAAGCAACATTTCACATAAGGTATTGCCCTATGTTTCTGATCCTTTTCATGTTATTTTGAGAGCTTCATCGGCTTCTACCAGTGTATTGCTTCCATGCTTCTTTTTATAGCTAGTGTCTTCTGTAAGATCATGATTAGGGGGCCTTTATTGTCCGATTGATTTGGATTTTATTTCTTTTGACTAATCTGACTGCTTGTCCTTGCAACAGAATCACCTATTCTCTTTTCTTGAAATATTATGCTTTTGTGAGATGTCCTGTCCTTCATGCATCCTTCTGGGTGTTCAACGCTTGCTGTATCTAAACTAATAATGGAGACAGTATATTCTGGTTTTCGTTGCTGAACATGAATACTGATTTCAAGTTTGTAGTTGCAGGATAGGAGGAAAGAGTTTCAATCATTTCCTGTGATAATCTGTGATTCGTTTGGCGTCAATTTGGCATTTCGGATGTCCCTAAGTGGTTTCCAAGAGGTACAATGTTAGCATATTGAATTTTTTTTTTCCTGCTTCTGAAGTGGATCTATCTATCATTCCTTTTAGATTGATATATTCTGATTTCAACTGGTGATAATGATTCTATATTCAGCTGCGAGATGAGGCTGCTCTTGCACTTAGTTGCATTGATAAATGTAAAGATGGTGGCTTTGATGAGATGTTTATGACCAAGATTGATTTTCCTGCGAAATTCGATTATTGCACAAGGTAAGGTACATCTTTATGAGGTCTAATAGTTTTAATACTTTGAACCTTTCGCCCCTGTACTGTTATTGATGGTTCAGTTGGGAAGTATAATGGATTCTTTAAACATTTGACAGAGTATAAAGTTAATTCACTTGTATTTCGTTAGCATCTAGCTTTTTGCCACTTACTCACATGCTAGGTTTTAGGTTGAACTTGAAGGGTAGCCGTGAAGTCTATTCTTGTGGATTTTGTTTGGATGAAGAATGTTGGAGAACATATGAGCAGAAGGTACTCTCTCTAATAGATCAAGCGTTGAGAGGGAGAACTAAGCTTGTTCGTGTTATCTGGAGAAATGCTACTTCTGAATGCAATATTGAAGATGTATGATACTCAACAATGATGTACTAATGTGATCTTAGAAATTTCATTCCATGAATTGGATATATTTGATATGAAACATGTTGTCACTGTCGTATAATCTAGGGTTTATCCACATTAGATGGAGAGGCATTGCTCATAGGGATTTCAATCAACTCTGTGGAGGAAGCATTTAAACAGGCTGTCATGGGTCCAAGTTCAGAAGAGAAGGATAAGGTGGTAGATTTCAGAATGAGAAGTTAATTTTATTAGTACTTTATGCCCATTCTAATTTAATTATTAATGGTTTTTACATCTTACTTTAGGCTGTTGAATTTCGAAAGTTTTGGGGGGATAAGGCAACACTAAGATGGTTTCGTGATGGTAAAATTGCTGAAGTTGCAGGTGAGCATTGATATATCTGCTTCTCTTTGCTGCCTTGTGTGAGATCACTAATTTTTATATAATTTGCTTATTCGGTTACCTTAACTGATAGTATGGGAGCACGAGGAGTCGGAAAGGCATCTCATCATAAAAGAAATTATTGAGCATGTTCTATCACGTCATCTTTCCCTTCCCAAAGAAAATATCATTTCCATTGTAGATCAACTTGATTTTTCACTTTGCCTTGGCAAGAAAGGTATGGCTGCTTGTGATGAAGTTTTTTCTTTCATTCTTATGAAAAGCTTGAAGACTATGCGTGATCATTAACATGGATTTATGAGCTACAGATCCTATATCCTTTTCGGCGAACCTATTGAAGGCATTCGATGACCTCTCAAAACATTTACGTCTCCTTGATGATATTCCTCTGAGGGTCTCCAGTGTGCAACATCTGGACTCAGGTTTCTTTTTCAACTAAAGATATCTCCTCTTCCTAGCTAATACATATAGTCACATGATCATACAATTTTAGGTTTGTCGTGGTACTGCCGTTTATCTTTTGACACCTTCAAATATGATTGATTGATACCTAAACTTCAAGCTGAAGTAGACTAACTAAAAACGTTGACTTGGTGCTTAAGCTCCTTTTATTGATTTGCACGTGGTTTTTAGGCTGTCAAATAATCATTATTTTCCCCTCTCGAAAAACTTGTATTTTTTAAAGGAAATTATTATGAAGAAAAAAGAACTCTAGCAGAATGAAGAGACTGAAGTAAAACGAACTAAACCATGATTTTTATTTTTATTTTGTAAATGTTCTAATAGTCATAGAAAAATAAATTTATAAGTATTGCACAAGTACCAGGTAAAATGCTTGACCCAAATTTGAACTGCTCTTGTAGCCTTGCACTCTTTGTGCAAGCTCATCCAGATTATACCAAAAGCTCAGGTGTCAGGCAGTGTTTTCAAAACTGCCTTCATTCGAGTTCTACTTAGGAGCCTCAAAGCTTACAATTTGAGTTCCCTATGTCAAGGCTTCTACTTTGACTTACTAGGGTGCACTGTTTTGTACCAGTCTCAGTTTTTGCGGCTTTTGTTTCTAATAGACGAGAAAATGTTAAGAACTTCACAAGTTGAAAAGTAGACTTTCAAATTTGTTCAAATGATTTATTTTGGATCTTTTAGATGGGTTTTGGTTTATTGTGCTTGTAATTTTGTATTCTTGTGACTTTTTTAATTATTTTATATGTATATTTTAGGCTTATGCCTCAAAGCATCTCGATGCACGGAGTCAAAACAACTCGATCATCGGTTTAACCTTAGCACCTTGATTGTTACAGTATAACACACTATTTTCAAACTTGTGATCCAATCCTTTAAAAAAGGACCGCAACCATATCATCTCTTTGCTAGCTTCCGTTAAAGCAACATACTCAGTTTCAGTAGTGGAAAGAGTAATTATCTTCTACAACTTAGACACCCGACTAACTACTGTACCACCCAACTTGTATACATATTTAGTAGTACTCTTCTTGCCATCAATATCTCTTACTATGTTAGCTTCTACATAGCCCTGTAATTTCAAATTTGATTTTCTGAAACATAAGGCTAAATCTGAAGTACCTCTCAAGTATTTGAGATTCCACTTTATTGTCTTCCAATGTTGTTTGCAATTTACTCACAACTCTCACTGCATGTGCTATGTCCACTCTTATACATACCAAGGCATACATTAGACTGCAAATAGTAGAGGCATAAGGCACTTTGGCATGTAGGCTCGCTCCTGCTCTGTAGAGGGTGATGCTAAGAACTTTATTCACTCGCTTCGTGTGATAATTTCAAGATGTCACCGTCCCTAGTAATTCTCATTCCAAGGATTTTTTTCAACACCCAAGTCATTCATTGCAAACTCTTTAGATAACTCATTTTTCACCTTATCTATTTCTAGTTTGCAAGCACCTCCAATCAAAATGCCATCAACATATAGCACCAAGATAATATAGGAGTTACCAAGGTTCTTTACATAACAACAATAATCCCCATGACACCTTCTGAAGTCATTACTACTTATAAAACTATCAAACTTCTTATATTACTATTTCAGAGCTTGTTTAAGACCATATAAAACTCTTTTGAAGTATGTACACCATTTTCTCCTTTTCCTGTACTTCGAAACCTCCTGGTTGCATCACGTAAATTTCTTCCTCCTGGTTGCATCACGTAAATTTCTTCCTCCAAATCACTATGACGAACTCATAGCAGAGGTTGATCCGCGACCAGCTCCGCAAAGTGACAATAATTAGGCTTCACAACTTAACAATTTATACATGAGAATGATGTATTATAGCAACAATCTAGTTTTTAATAACTATATTATATTCTTCTTTTTTCTCAAGTAGATGAGCCGTTGGTACTTAGTTGTTGGTTGTGAGAACGGCTTCAATGTTGCCCTGACATGAAACCAAAACTTCGATGATCTTCCCTCTTGCTTTGCCATCAAGCTGAAGTGACTAAAGAACTAGGAACAATTGACAAGGATCTGACCTTGAATCATTTTTTAGTCTTCATCATTTATTCCTCTTCTTTATCTAGCCTCGTCACATCAATATGGATCAAATAATCCATTGGTGTACATTTAGAGATAGATAAAATTGCTTCTTACCTTATTTTTGTTTAAAGGATCCAGTAAGTTGAGTAGCGTTTGCTATCTTTTTTTCTTTCTATTTGGATATTTTATGCTCCTAATGTTTTAGGGCATCCATAAAATTATATACGTGTTAATCCGAAGTCCATCCTACCTCAACTTGAATTTGAAATCTTAGTGAAACACTAGATTTCTTATATAAGAGTGCATTTTTTGAAAGAATGCCAATTGAATAGAGGGTTTCTTTAAACAACAAGGGGTTGGGTCAACTATTCAATCAAATGATGTCAAGCATGTTTCCCATTTCTCTGGAGAAACGAGTGGTCTGTTTCTTTGCAAAATTGTGCTCAATTTCATGTGGCAATTCCGCCAAGGTCTCTTACTTAGATGGGGGCATAGTGATCTCTTCCACGGCCCGATCCATGGAACCCTTACCTCTGGAAGTAATGACCTAGTAATCCCCGACCTAGGGAATGGAATGAGTTCATTAAACAACGGGGCAAAACAAAGAGCTTGTTACACACATTATCCTCATCATCTACGATTATATTTTTGCTTAGTAACACATAGCTTCAATAATGAATTCTCAAAGAAATACAAGTACTAGCAATTTAGCATTTGTTCACAATGCATGACACTGGAATATGGTATACCAAGACGGTGTTGGTGTTACTGAATACTGAGTGAGTTTTTTGTGAGGGGGAGAGAGAGGGAGGGAGGCCTTCCACCCAACCCTAAAAAAAGCAAGAATATGGCATACAAAGACAGTGTTTGTGTGACTGAGTGAGTTTTTTTAATGAAATATCACAGTATTGTTGAGTGGACTTTTTGTGAACAATCACACGGTATGATTGAGTGAACTTTTTGTGCTTACCCGTACACACAGCTTTCAGGTTAACATCTGTCTTTCCTCCTCGACCTCATCCTTTGGCATATGAAGACAGTGTTGGTGTAAAGCCACAGAAACTCACTTCAACCTGTATACAACCACTTGAAGTCATGATTCAGGTATGGATAACCGATTGCATTTGTTCTGTTTGTTTGTTCTTCTCAATGGTTCTGAAAATTTCTATTTATTGTTCTTATAGTTGGAAGGTTCAGGAAACTGGCCAATGGATGACCTTGCAATGGAGAAGACTAAATCAGCATTCCTTATGAAAATTGGTGAAAGGTTGGTTTGGATTAGATTTTTAATGTGGAAATACTTGCAATATGAATGATTCATCTATTATATTATAATGACAGCCTTCAGGACAAATGGGGGATTAGTTGTACAGCTACAGAGGATGATGTAGATGTTTTCACGTCTGGATATGCTTTTCGTCTTAAAATTTTGCATGAGAGGGGTCTGGGCTTGGTGCAAAGGCAAGGTGAGAAACTCTTTCATTTGATAGTCAAACACATTCTACGGTATCTTGGGGTGTTGTGCTTACAGGAATGAATTTCCAATTCATAGGGAACGCTCATGTGAAGCGGATACTATCCTCGGACAAGAAACTCTTTGTACGTGGTCAGCATTCCAGCATGATCAATGGTTTACGGGGTCGTTATCCGATATATGGACCAGTTGTTCGGTGAGAATTTGAGCACATATTCCTACTCCCCCATTCCTTCCCTCAGAGCCAGTTTTTGAACATTTTTTGCTACTCTGTGCAGGCTTGCAAAACGATGGGTGTCCGCACATCTTTTCTCAAACTCGTTGACAGAAGATGCCATTGAGCTGCTGGTTGCTTATCTCTTTTTGAAGCCCTTACCATTTAGACCTCCTTCTTCCCGGATAACTGGATTTTTAAGGTTTGATTCCTTTTTCTTGTATATAAGTCATTTATGCATACTCAACTCTCTCTCACTCTCACTCTCACTCTCACTCTCAATCTCAATCTCACTCTCACTCTCACTCTCACTCTCACTCTCACTCTCAAACACGTGTATACACAGCTTCTTCCCTATAAAAACATTTCTTGTCGAGGTACTTCCTTTTGAAGTCTTAGTGAAATGTGTTGTCCTTCTATGCTTTATGCCTTTTGAATTCTTTGTCATGCCTTAACTTTGGTTAGCCTTAAATCTATTTATATTCTTATTTTATGTTGTATTGTCAACTTCAGATTTAGATTTGTGGTTATTTTTTCTATTTCCTTATTAACCAGTCACTTTTTTCTGTATTACTGAGGTTATTCTTTGACGTTGTAAATTTACTTTTATAAAGTTAGGGACAGAGAAAATCTGATTGTCTGTGACTGGTATGGTTAGGATCTATATCACTACTATGGGATATTTGTCTATAACTGTGGCGTGTTTAGGAAATTCTGTCACTACCGTAGAGATTTATATGTTTCGGATAGTTGCTTTTAACCTCTGCTGTGGGCTTGTGCACATTTTGGTTTCGCTTACCTTTTGCACACTGGTATATCTGATCCCGTCGAATGGGAGGTGGCAAAAGGATTTGTGAAGGAATGGGATTGTATGATTTTACTTCGGTGGGATAGAATTGAATATGGGTGAGAAATAGGAAGACTTCTTATAATTCCATCTTCCCATTTTGAGACGCCGGTGGAATTCTTCAATGACCGCAGTGGAAGTATCATCTAAAGCCTCCATCATTCTTTTTTCTGTTTTACTTGTCCAAGCGTAGAAAGTTACATATAGTTTGTTTGGATAGCATTGAGGTAAAAGGGAAGGGAAGAGCAAGAAATACCAAGTGTTAAAAGATGTAGAACAATTTCGTTTCTCTCCTGTTCCCCTGTCATCCCCTGTTATGTATCCTAACACTTAAGTGAGAAATCCTCCATTCCTTTTGGTTATCCTGATCAAGATGAATCTTGAGAAATGTTGCATTCCCCGCCCGTTATTAGTCTCAACCGTTCTGCCAATTATAACATCAAATTTGCTTTTAAGTTTTGAGACCGTGATGAAAGACTGTGATTTGGATTAATTGTGAGTTTCATGCTTTTCCATGCAACAGCCAATTGCAACTAAAAGAACCTAACAATGATAGGCTCCTCCGCCTTTTCTCACTTTTTTTTCCTCCTCAAATGATTGTGGTTATTTGAGACACTCCTAATGCATGCAGTTCCTGCTTAGCTTGCTCTGTGAAGGTTGATACTGATTTTCCCATAAATTAATTAATATCTCGTATGCACATTGATGTGGTTGCAGATTCTTACGGTTACTGTCAGAATATGACTGGAGTTTTTCTTCATTAATTGTTGACATTAATGGTGATTTGACTCCTGAAGATGGACAAGAAATCAATGTAAGTGCTGCAGCTCAAGTAGTTGGCCATGAGTGGTCTTTATTAGTTCCTATCTTCATCATCCTTTCGTTTCAGTGTATTTGTATGAAATAATGCTCTATACATTTTGTTGCATAGGATAATTTCATGTCAAATAGAAGAGAGTACAGAGATAATATGCAGAATATAAGCCCAGCCATGTTTGTGGCCACAGCTTATGATAAAGCATCTGAAGCTTGGACTAGGGCCTCACCAACTGCAGCAGTGAGTAACTCTTAATATTTTAATTGCTTTAATTCTAATTCTAAAAATTATCTTATTATATTGCTCGGAATTTGTGCTCTAAGATTCTGCTTGTTAGAGTTGCTAATAATTCACAAAAACATGTTTTTAATGTAAATGATTTCTGATGGTTCTTTATTTCACACACTCACTTTATATTTCCAAATATATATTCTTAAAATCTATCACAACTGGAAATAACAGTAGGCATTTTGTTCTCTTAATATATGTGGTTGAGAATTGAAAATGGGTTTTGCTCAATTGCATTAACACAAGTGGTGTTGATATATTAGGAGCTTAGAAGATTGGCGACATATGCAGCCAGCACTGCAAAGTTATTGACCAGTCTCATTATGCAGAATCTGAATGATTCTTACAGATGGGAAGTGAGTGGAATCACAAATATTTTCCTAACAATTTTTGTTCCTTCTGTTTTTCCTTGGTAATGATATTCTAAATTTTTTCTTTTGCAGTGCCTTTTCCGCACACCTTTGAACAACTTCAATGCTGTTATTCTTCTCCACAGAGATAAATTGCCTTTTCCGCACCATCTTCTCTTCCCGTCTGAAATCAATCAAGGTTTTTATGTCACACCTTGTACACATACTCATTGAGCCCTAAATCTGTACGAACACAGAAATGCAACTGTTTCTTTGCAATTTTGTTGAAAATCTATACTCTACATTTGATGCAGGGAGGCATGTTTTGCGTGGGAATCCTAGCAAGATTTTCCAGCCTTTCTTGTTACGTGGTGACCTCAGGGGAAGCTTGGAGGAAATGAAGAATAAACTGATGGTGAACTTCGATCCACTTAGACGTTTTACGCTGGACATTGAGGCAAGTAATGTTAATTCGGCAGATTTTAAATATTACTAGCTATAACTAGTGTTTCACAGGGATGAACATTCTAAGAGATCTTTCTTTTATCACATCTGCAGAGAGAGTTTCCTGATAAGTTCAAGGTTTGGTATGATACTTTGGGCGGTGATGCTGTTGGTCTTACGTTGAGAAATAAAAGTTCAAAGGTATATCGGGGGTTCAATTATGAGGCTTTGACAACATTTAGAGCATGTGTGGCTACGATTAAAAGTGACTTTTAAGTAACTCTTTTTGCTAAACGTGCTTTCTAAAAGAAGCTGTTTTTTAGTACGAAACCTTACTTTCTCGCCTTTTTTACTGTAAAAAGAAGTTTAAGCTTTAGCCTAACATGCTCTAATCTGTAGTTTCCTTGTTGATTCTTGACTGTGCTTGCAGAAGCGGGGAAGAGATGAGAATTGTGAGGATAAAGATCTAGTCGATTCATTGAGAGCTGTTGGTGAGCTCGGGAAAGGGTTTGTTAGAAATATATATTTGCTGAAGGCTCCAAAAGTAAATAGTTGAACTATTTTGATCAAGGAATAGCTGAAGCTGAGGAATAACTATTCATAATTTGGTCTTTCTTTTACCGTTTTATACAAGTTGTACCTCCTCCCTCGAGATTATTGTCGTTAGGCATAGGTTACTGATGAGCAGCATTTTCGTGTATCATTAACGCGATTTAGGTCGTGTTGCTTTTCATACCATTCTAATACTTTGGTTTTTATACATGATAATGTACCGTTCAAAGTATACACTTTCTTAGTTGACAGTTTAAACTAAAGTGTCGATTTACGTGCGAGAGATTTGCTCGGGGGTTTCTTTGTTGGGATTTAGAGGAGAAAGACCCCTTCAAATTTATGGCAAGTGTTTCTGGTGTCAAATTTCTCTGATATTAGAATAAGAATTATGTTGTGATTCTCTCACTTGCTTTGTTTTTAGTGTGGGATTTTATTTTAATTTCGTCTCATTCTTACTTTTCACAAACTCAAATAAGTTTTCAAAGGAAAAATTGGGTTTAATTAGTAAATTAAGGGAAAAAAAATGTGCCTTTTATATTTTAGGGAACTCAATTTGTAGAGTCAAAAAGGAAATTTGCTTTCTTTTCTTGACAAGTAAATTTGGTCTTTTAACTCTACTTTTCTGTTTTGTTTTGACAAGCAAATTTCTTGTACTTGTATGCATATGTTAATATCTTCTATTTTATTTATTTATTTTCGGTTGAGAAAATCATTATTTGAGAAAATGTAAAGAGAGAAACGTAGTATTTAGTGGAATGTGAATCAAATGATATATGTCGTGATTTTTAATGGTCGTCGTATCACGTAGGCATATATGATTGTCTTATTGAAATCTTTCTCGTTGTTAAAGCAATCGAAGGTTTATACTGATATAATTATTAACTTCGTTTGAAAATGTTGACTTTTTGACGATTTCTTAAGTTTTAGATCTTTATATGAAATATTAGTGGGTTGAGAAATAGAGACATTTCACTTGAGCCCTGTTTGATATCTGACAATTTCCTTCCATTTTCCAACTTCACTGTTTGATTTGCAAAAATTTTCATTGATTTCCTTTTCTCACTTTTCTTCCACGCGCTTGATTTTCCAGCTTTCTAAGGCTGTGTTTGAAAAGCCATTTTTTCCTTGGAACTTGGAAAAAGAATTTATTTTCTTTGCATTTGGCTTGTTTGAAAAGCCAAATTTTCCATGGCTTTTGTTATCTTTCTAGGTAGCTCACGCGCCTATTTGCCTTGGTTTTCCAGTTCATGTTTCAATATTTTTTTTTTTTTTTTTGGCAATAAAAACAAATTTCATAACTAATTGTAAAAAAAATTTACTTTAATGGATAATTTTCATATAAAACAAAGCCAAACGAATACTAAATTTTGATGAAAAAAATGATTTTTTAGGGAAAAAAAAATTTTTCGTTTTTTTTTCTTTTGACTTTTTGGCAATGAATACAAATTTTATAACCAATTATGGAAAAAAATTATCACTTTCGTGGATAATTTCCATATAAAATATAGCCAAACGAACACAAAATTTTAAAATTTTTCGGATGGAAAATTATACCAATCAAACACACTTAATTAACAATTCCCTGCAAAACAATTTTTAGACAATTATTTTCCTTGAAATTCATTTTCTTTCCACAATTGCAATCAAACGGACCCTAAATTCTTTTTCTGTAAATTTTACTTAAAAAACCCTTTTTTGTAAAATTTAATTAATTTCTATTGTATTTATAATTAGTACATAAAATATCCAAAGACAACAGAATTGGTCCCATGGTCTAGTGGTTAGGACATTGGACTCTGAATCCAGTAACCCGAGTTCAAATCTCGGTGGGTCCTTCCTTTTCGTTTTATTTTTTTTCCTTTGACACATGCAATTTTTTTTACATTTTTGCTCCTTGAAATTAATTGATATTTGAGGTTCGTTTCATCACAATAATTAATTCTCTCAACATTCTCGGTCCAGATTTACACCTAACAATATTTTTCTGAAGTTTTTTTAAAGCCTAGTTAAATCGAGAAATTAAAACTAAAAAATATAAATATGTATCTTTCATCAACATCGAGCGTGTCAACATAATCTCCAGTAGAGTAGATTGAATAATAACAAATTAATTAAAGAAAATTAACTGCTTGATTAGTCAAAATGAAAAATAATTTTGGGTTTTTCAGTCGCAGTGCAGGCAGGGATGTACCAGCTTATCTTGTAAGCTATCCGTCGTCCATTTGAGCTCACTGAAACCAAGAAAATGGCAGAGTCATTTGAGGTTTGCGCTGACTTATTAATTTTGATTTTTGTTGTTGCTTTTGAAAGATAATATTGGGTTTGTTCATCTTCTTCAATGGCTCGTCTATCTTATCTGAGAATGGCTATGAATTTACAATATTGGATTATCACGTTCAACTTTCACAAATTATATTAATCATACGTTAAATACAGTGACCTTTTGCATTCGCTTATTCCTGATAAAGTTGCAAGTCTTTAATACTTTTTCACTCTGCAGTTCTGTATATCATGTATTTTGCTTATTACCATCACCCCCGTGTTGAAAATAGCAAAATTTTCTGCCGACAAATGTTAAGAAAATGAATTTATTTCTTTACTAATATCTTAGCGCGGTCGGTCAGGAACGATAATACATTTCCTGAACAGTTTTTGTACAATCAGATAGCAGCTGGTGCAAGGCTCACTGGCTCTGTAACCACCACCTGTTTGTCATCGAATCCCCAGAACTTTGCGGTTTTCATATCATCTTGGGCCATCAATCTTGAGAACTCCTCATGATCGTATTTCAGAGTAGCTTTCCCCCCAAATTCACTAGGAAGGTTTTCAGTGTCAAAAAAGGTTTTCATTAGCTCCAAGCTATCTTTATTATTTGGGTAGGCGAACTTTATCTTCTTAAAAGTCTTCTGATCCACAAAGTATTTTACAACCTGCAGAAATGTGGCATGGCTAAACTTAAAGAGTAAGTTTTAATTTAATGAGCTTTTAGAGGATGAGAGGTTATACCTTCCAAAATGCTTCAAAAATTCTGGGTGGGTTATAGAGAACAACTATAGCAAGTCTCTCTGGATAATGATTCTGTAAAATGTAAATGATATCTCGTGCTGTTTTAATTGGAACGTTTGTGTTCAATGACCATCCGTTGAAGTCTATAAGCCACGACATTTGTTCTTGCCCTTCAGGCAGGTGTAGAATTGCATTCTCCATTAGATACACCAAGTGGCGAATATTTCCCTCGGGGGATGCAGTGTTCTGTAACAAAAACATGAAATAAGGACAGTTCTCCCCAGTGTTCAAAGGCATGTTTTGTACAGAGTATCTTGTCCAGTATAATTGATGAAAATTGTGGCTTCAGTGTTTCCAGTCCAGTTTATCAAATGTGCCACATACATTACTTTGGGGGAGAAAATCAATAGGCTAACCTGCTTTCCAGGCCTCATAATAAGGACAGTTCTCCCCAGTCGGTCATGAAAATTAGCTTTGGAGACTTTGCCGGTTTCACCTTCATGTGCTACCTCATGCTGACATAGATTCGAGAAATTAGACAGCAGACAAAACTTGTAACAAATGAACAAGATTAGAAACTTGCTCCTTTTTACAATGAAGGTACAAGTTTGAACCAACTGTGAACTGAAAAACGCATAATTCTGCTACAGAACCACACAAATTGCACCGTAGACATAATTCTATTAGATTAGATGACAATTTTATTATGTCTCAACATAATTTCATTTAGACCTTGTTGGCCAGGAAGCAATAATCCGTATCCTTTTCTCTTTCTAATGTTAACCTATTAGGTCAAGTAACCTAACCTTTGTCCAACAAGTGTAGGTCTTTTGTTGGCTTGCCTCCAACACTTTCTTTACAAAAAGAAAATAATAATATCTCTAGGACTGAGTTTACAATCGAATAATTAAGTATGTGAATATCCGAAACTTCTCAACAGAACTAAGAGTGATACAAAGGATTGAATAGGCTATGAGCAAACCAAACTCGACATTAAGAGGTGAAGTATTTTTCCTCAACACTGAATGAATTTAGTCCAAAATGTATATCGTCACTCCCGACTCGTAAGGGTCACTAAAGCCACAATACACGATCACCTAAAACTAAAATTTTGTGCACATTGATACTCAAAATGAGAGAGAAAGAGAGATATGCTATGTTAACTTACCCAACGGATTTCTTCTGGCTTGAAGGTTGACCTCCACTTAAGACTCTCCTCCAACATTTTGTGGGCTTTATCAACATTCCAATTTCTAGCTTCTAAATACCTTCTTAGACATGCATCAGTGCAAAACTTTAGGCTGCGACCAGATAGCGGACCAAGACCTTCCCTTAGCTCTCTAACCTGTTTGGATGATAAATAAATAATTTAGCTTCTTTTCACTACACCCCTTGTATTGACTCTCCTTTAATTGCAGTATTTATGCTTATTCTCTTCAAAATTGTGAAGAAAAACATCCCAGTTTAGTTTCTAATACTTTAAGGTGATTGAGCTCGTGGCTGCCATAAACGAGCTATGTGCCTGTCAATCAGGATTCGGTTAAGTGAATCCTTATTCAAAACTTCATTTGGTTCATTGTTGAATTTACCAAAAGATTCTAAGCAACTAAAAAAGATCAAAATTTTACAATTTATGCACGTTGGCCTTGAAAGAAATTGATGCTTTACGAGCCAAGGATTTCTCTTTTCGTTTTTACCTTTGAATCCTGTGCTGCAGCATCATTCTCCTGATGATTTTGAGGCCTTCTCCTGAACATGGACATGTCGACTGACAATTTGGCGTAATATAAGAACTGAAAATACGAAGGTACGTTATTTATAACCAGTAACAGACAATGATATCAAATATTTTCAACCACATCATGCCATATTAATTTTGGTATGGTGTTGCAGTCGACCTTTCCTTCTCCTGACATACTGGGATAACGGAAATATAACTAGCTGGGAGAAGTATTGAGCCTTTGACTGAAATATTTCCCGTCTTTAAGAGTAAAAAATGAAAAAGCAATGCAGAGTATGAATCCAGAAAATGAACTGAAAAGCTAATAATCAAACGGTGCATGACAACTTAAATAATTAATCAATACAAGAAAAGAAAACCAAAATTCAGATGATAATAATATTGCAAATACAAGTAACAAATACCTGAAGAAGAAAGTATGAAACTGCAAATTGAGAGGGTGCAATCTAATATTATCTCTTTTAAGGTCAGTGGTGTAGGGGTGGGTGGATGGGGTCAGGCGGTGTAAACAACGAATTCAATTCCTCAACAATACCAGTGTGAAGGGTAAAGTAGATGTTGGATTAATGGATAATAAAAGTTGCCTGTAAGTTGGGGAGGGTGGAAGCTGATGGGCCGTCAAAGTTTACCAAACCTCAATTAAATTTCAATTCACTTCTACATTAAATTAATCACTATATCACATTTGGTTACCAAACTTGAAAAATTGCTTAGTTGACAATTGTACCGTTCTAATCTTCAATGTAGCGAAGGTTTTAGAAATTTTGTTCAGATTAAAAAGCTAAAATGTGTATTTTTTTTTTATTTTAACATTTTTATGACCTGACGTTCTGGTAAGTAGACACTTCATGTAAAATTACGTGAAAGATACATTGCTATATGACTATTAATTAATTAATTTCCATCAATTTAAAAGATAACATGTGCAAGAGTAGTAAAACTTGAAATTCAGTGATTCAATTGAATTTTTGTGAAATGTTCAGTGACTTCAAATAAAATTTACCAAAGTTTGTTACTTCCTCACAAGTCTAGAACATGGAATTTTTCCGTTTGATTATTGAAAAATTTCAAAGTTCATTGTCAAAACTCAATAGTTTGGTCAAAACGTCTAGATCAATCTTTTAAAAGTCAAATTTTTTTAAGATGATTTTGTTTTGCCCTTTTCCAATTTGTGTACAAAGCCTGCTTTTATGTTTACTAGTAATTAAAGCTGATGTAAGGGGGACTTGTGATTTGTACCTGTAATGTTTATACTGAATCATTGATACACAAAGGAGAGCACGAGAACGCGAACGGTAAGTAGAAGAGGGAGAAAAGAAATAACATCTATAGCATAGATTTCAAGTCATCTTTATTAAAAAAATTGAGTTGGTCAAGTTAGTCGAGTTGACGTTACGTTACTAAACATTCAAATATTCATCTATTACAAATTATTTTTCACATTTACTTGTTATATTTAAACGAGGATGATCGATATATTTTAAACATTTGTATAGTAACTCATTGTAGAAACTAAAGAAAAGTGTGAAAGCGTGTGAAACATGGTAAATTGGCATATGATGAGCATCAAAGAGGGAAATTATTGACTAAAATAATGGCCTCCAAGTTTGAATAAATTAGGGAGATGTGAACATCGGTTTAGTTAGTTTCTAAGTCAAACCCTCAATATAATATTCATATTTTTGTATTTATCTATGCAATAATTCAAACTATAATCACAAGAACAATAGTATCACAAAACATGTACATTTTTAATAGGACTCCTGGTGTAGCCGGAAAGCATGAAAAACAGGAAACACGAAGTTAATCTGGTTGCTTCAAGCAAAACATTTAAGGCTTGTTCTCTTTATCATTTTCAAGTCGTTTTCTGTTTTTGATTTCCCAATAGTGAAAATGTGTTCTCTTTCTTATTTTCGAAAACGCGTTTTTGAAAATAAGTTAAAAATTTACAAAGAAAACTCAAAACGAAAAATTTGTTGTTTTGGGTGTTTTCAACTATAATCAAGTCAAAATTTTGAAAAAGCGTTTTGGGTGTTTTCAAAACAAATTTTCAAAATGCCAAAAAAATATATTTTCAACAATCTCAAAATGGACACACAAAACAGTGAAAACGCGTTCTGTTTCCTATTTTCGAAAATGTGTTTTTGAAAATAAATTAAAAATTTACAAAGAAAACACAAAAGGACAAATTGGTGTTTTCAGTTATAATCAAGCAAAAAATTTCAAAACACGTTTTGGGTGTTTTCAAAATTCCAAAAAGAATATATTTTCAACAATCTCCAAATGAACACTCAAAACACAAAACCCAAAATGAATTCAAATCTCAAAACACAAAAAGAACAGTCCCTTAACAACTTTTAAATTTTAATAAAAACAACCAATTAACAATGAACCATAATGTGAATATATGACAAAATTAGTTCTTCTCTAAACGTCACAAATTTAATCAAATGGCGAAATTTAGTCGGGTTCCCCTAAATTATCAACAAGCTCTCCAGCACGTTGAAAATTCGTCCCAGAGTCGATCTAATTCCCTTATTAGAGTATCTCTGAAATAGATTTAAACAAATCATCTCCAAAAAGGAAAAATCAGATATTATCTAGAAGCCTATTTAGATTCAGAGGTGCTTGCTAGCTCAGCAAAAAATATATTTACGTTTCAAAATTATATTTTCTATCCAGATTAAACCCTTGTTTGGTGCACATTTTTGCATCAAAAATGTATTTTTTGTTTTGATGTGATGAAAAATATGTGATTGAAAAAGAAGGAAAATTTATTGATGTGATGTAAAATATTATTTTATTGAAGAATGTGTGGTTAAAAATGAATAAAAAAATGAAAAAAATAGTGTGGCTCAAACAGGGGCTAAGATTTCTTTTTATTTCTATTTTCAGAAAATAGAAGACACCTACACACTAGAATCAATTTTTTGTTTATTAATTTATGTAAATTTTATGAATTGGAGTTTGAATAGTCGCTAGCATGTTTACCTTTTGTGAGTGTACTTCAAATTAAATAAAGTATGAGCCACTTGTGGTGCATTTAAACAATAGCAGTTATTGCCTCCCGGGGCACAGCTGGATTGGCAAAGGAGTTGGCAGAAAAAAATCTACATAGCTGGGGGGAGTTGGCGTGGGTTTGAACCCTTTGGAGGAGAACCTCAATGGAAGCCAGTGGAAATACACACAAACTCTGGCCAATCCAGACATATCTCGCGATTTACCTCCTACGCCAAGTCTTAGGGGTGGGCAGGTGTGGGCGCTCGTAATGGTGCGTAACAAAAAATAAAAATAAAAAAATAGCAGTTATTTCTCGACAGGGGAGCTGGCCATTTAGCAATGCATGGAAGATGGAGACTTCAACATACCCCATTAGGTACGACTCAAATTCATTTATATTTTTACCAAATATTTAATTCGTTCACAATTTTCATAATTGATTGTCAATTAGCACTAATCCCAAGACGCGTTCTAATAGCGCGATAAATCAGCTCATATACAAATGACATGAATAACACATTTTTCAACTAGCACCCTCACTTATTTCATGGAATAATGCTATCTAGTACAACTTGCGTTATAACAATAGTCTATGTGTTATAATGTGATAGGCTCAACTAAATGTGGAATTATATGATTCATTTAATTGTCTCTATCATTTAATAAGACTAGGATTATCTCCAAAAAATTCTTTAAACATAAACTGCTCTCTATTTTAAAAAGTCAAATAGCATTTTAATTTGGAGAGTGAATTTGACTTTCTAAATTTAGACAACCAATTTCACTCTCTATAATTAGATGCATTCTAAGTATTTCAATTTTTAATAGAGAAAAATAATATAATAATTTGGATGGAAGCTAGTGAAAACAAAAAATAAGGAATAAAAGTAAGTGTTAAATATGAGGATGTTGGAGTATTTAAAAATTTTTACTCTCTAAATTTATAGATATTTTCTAAATTATAGAATATGCTCTTTAAAAATAGAGAATTTCTTGAAGATGCTTTAGAGTGTCACTTAAATCGATGTTTAAACATCAATTGTACTAAATAACATTACTTTATATAATGTACATCCACCCATTCATTGACTTTGAGACACCATAATCAGCATCCTATTTCACCTAAGCCTACGTCTAGCTCATATATATAAATTATTATAAATACTCGAGTCATTTTATTCATATATTTAGACGAGCACATCAATCTTACTCATTTACTTACATTCATTTCTATTTATTTATAATTTTAACAATTTATAAACATTTGTCAAGCATATATTTATATTTCCCAATTATGAAGTATACACACGTGTGCAGAGGAAAACGAATCTAGATATCATGTCACAAGAAGTCATTACTAGCATGCATAAATGTGGGGAAAAATTATAGCTGAACTCTCGAACATTTTATTTTGTTGCAGACTACACATTAATCCTCCATTTTTGTGGCCCCAATCCCAAACCTTTCATTTCAACTATAGCTAGAGTCCATTGGACAGAAACCGTCCATTAATCCATTAGTCAACCCTGAAATTAAAAGTTTGACTCATATTGACAAAATAAATGGTCAAATCATTAATTTTTAATTAGGATTCAATAACTCATATTTTGACTTTGATTACAACTCCTCCTAATACAATTCAACCAAGACTTGATTTTGACTAAGAAAATTGTCAATTACAATTTTAGAAATTGCTAATTATAATTTGGACTTAACACTATGGGACATGAGTTAGCAATTCAATCAAATTTTCACTTGTTTAAAGTTTGAAGCGAGTAACTTAAAAATCAAATATGTCGATCAATCCTTAATGATTTTCAACAAATAAATATATCATATTAATCACCTCGCATAATATAACATACATATGCTTGATCTCATTGATGGGTCCTACATAAAACTAAGTTACAAATAACTTAATATAAAATTATTTTTTACAATCTCTCACATTAATGACATATATCGATTTTTTTAAAGCAATGAAACAATATATACGAATTTCGAGCAACTCACTTCATAAATGTGTCTAAACATTTAACGTTTGCGTTAAAAAAAAACAACAATATTAAGCTAAACATTTTTTCTAAAAGCTTGAATTTGCCTTCATGAATCCCTTTTCTCTACTTGGTCTACTAGTCCTTCTCTTCTAACGTGTTCAACTTGGATTGAATAGAGCTTTTTTCAGGTCCATCCAAGACCTGCCAAACCAACCAAGATGAACGTCGATTTTTATAATTCAGAAGTTGCAAAGCATCGTGACGTTATTAGAGACAATACTTCTTCGATTATATTTGTTATAGATAATTATATATAACTGTAATTGCTATCACTTCTAAGTTCTATCTATCATATCATAGAAGTCTAGGAGATAAGGCCTCATATATTTCGCATCGTAGACATCTAGAAGATAAATGTCTCTTGTATAGAAACTAAAGATCTCTTGTATCTCAATCTTATGATGCAGGAGGGTCCGAGTCAGACGAAGTCGAGTTGTCAGATAGCTCGTTGATGGCGCTAATATACCATGAGTTGGCGGATCGGCGTAAGAATGGAAAGTAATCGACGACATTTCCTAATCGGGACCAATCTTGGACACATGTTGGTCTTTTGGCCATAACTTTGGCTACG
>CAIGRT010126933.1:0-15677 GCA_903798405.1 Fraxinus platypoda
AAAATTCCCCGCCCCGTTACCCGTTTAAGCGGGTTTTCCCCACCCCGTTCGGGGCGGGGCCCCGCGGGTATCGGGTTTGTCGGGTTTTTTTGCCATCCCTAGATGATTTTGTTTTAATGTTTGATTGCCAAGTAAATGTACTAAATTTGTTGACAATGGCAAAAGGAGACGAATTATTTCATTAACAAATTATTGATAAAATTCGGATTCAATGCCGCACGAATCAAATGATACTAAATCGTGATGATTTTCATTCCAATGATATTAAAGAGTGGTGATTTTTTCCAATATTTAATTGTCACATATATAACACGTCATAATATTAGTGTATTTGTTGACAATGATACTAAAGAGTGATGATTTCGTTCCAAAGTTCCATTAATCTTACTAGTGATGATTTCGTTCCGATGTTTGATTTCCACTTAGATAACAAATGCTATAGTACTACTGAATTTGTTAAAATTGACAAAAGAGATTAAGCTCATGTTTGTTTCAAATTGTTTTAACATAAAAATCAAATTCTCAACCCTTTTTTCAAAACATTGGGGTCCACTACGAGAGAAAGAGGTCAAAGATTGTGACTACATTACTGTAGCAACGGTACGAATTCTACTTAAAAGTGGAAACAAACTGGGCCTAAATAACTTCATTAATTAGTTAGCGATATGATTCAATACTGCACAATTCCAATGGTAATAAGTGGTGATGATTTTGTTCTAATATTTGATTACCACTTGGACATATTACGAGGACAAAAGGATATAAAGTAATTCCAAAAATAGGTTACCCATAAAATTCAAATTTGATGGTGCATGAATCCGACAGTAATAGAACATGATTTCCAATGTTTGATTGTCATGTGTTTATGCTAAATTTGTTGACAATGACGAGAATAAAAGAAATAACTTCATTAGCATGTAACCGATAAGATTTGGTCTGCACGAATCAAACCGTACTAAAGCGTGATGATTTTGTTCATATGTTTGATTTCCATGTGCATAACATGTGCTATAGTATCACTAAATTCATTGTCAACAACAAAAGAAGACTAGATAACTTCATTAATAGGTCACCGATAAGATTTGATGCTGCG
Organism: Fraxinus platypoda; assembly: GCA_903798405.1. Classification (NCBI taxonomy): domain Eukaryota; kingdom Viridiplantae; phylum Streptophyta; class Magnoliopsida; order Lamiales; family Oleaceae; genus Fraxinus; species Fraxinus platypoda. Next base: position 1,094 of record CAIGRT010126933.1, read on the forward strand.
TGAATCTAACAGTACCAAAATGTGATAATTTTGTTCCAATGTTTGTTGGCAATGACAAAAAAGAGACGATATAACTACATTAACATGTTATTGATAAGATTAAGTGATGCGTGAATTCAAATGTACTCGAGCGTGAAGGTTTTGTTCCCACGTTTGATTGACACGTGAATATATTAAATTTGTTGACAATAATAAAATGAGACGAAATAACTTCATTGTTAAGTTACTAACTAGATTTGGATTCGATGCTACATGAATCCAACGGTACGGTACGGGAGCGTGATAATTTTGTTCAAATGCTTGATTGCCACATGGATATACTTGTAATTTGTTGACCATGGCAAAATGAGATCAAATAACTTCATTAACAAGTTGTCGATAAGATATGAGACGAAATAACGTCATTAACAAGTTGTTCCAATTTTTTTATTGCCACGTGCCATAATACAATAACATTAGTATAGAATAACTATATTGCCGCTACGAAATTTTTTCGTTCACCAAAATTTTTATTTCGTATTTTTATTTACTAAATCAAACATTAATGAAGTAACCTAAATAATTACCTAATTCTTCCTCTCAATTCTTACATACACCACTTGTCTCCCAACATTAATATTCTTCCTTTACATCTCTCGTTTTTTGTTTCTTTGACTTCATACATTTTTTTATTGATCTTGTACTCTTTCGTTTGTTAATAACTTGGACGTGCCTTCATGTAAAACAGTAAAAGAGAGAATGTGGTGTACAATTTAATTTGTTAAAAGTAAATTAGGGTTATATCTGTAAAATGGTTGCAGTGTATTTATCAAAAGAATAATGTTATTTGTAATTATTCACTACTGTAGTCGTCGTACGTGACAATTAATGATTTGATGTATAAGGCAATAAAAAACTATCACATTAATGTATCAAATCACTAACCGCCACAAGTAAGGCGACTACGATAGTGAATGATTGCAAATAGTATCACTCTTACCAAAAATACCTTTTAATCAATGTGTATTTATAAAGCGGTGGAATAAACAAAATTCGCGGCGATAATATATTTATCCATTAGTAAATTTGTTCCAATGTTTGATTGCCAAGTGAACAGGGACGGACCTAGCCTCGAAGTTGAGCCCGGGCGGACGTTGACCTGTCAATGTCAAAGTTCAACAAGTGTGCAACACATAAATCGGTAATGCTTAGCAATGTTTTAATTCAAGCATGAAGCAACACATTAGTACTTCGCTATTCCACCTGGTTTAAGCCCTACGGAGCTTTTGGACTCTCATGTTCTCTTATCTGCTTCAAACGTAAGGTTTTTTTTATTATTTATTACACTTTTTTGAGACATATTTTGCATCATTTAAAGCTAAAGTTTACATTTTTGTTGATAAAATACGCAGATTTTACCATCTCCAACAACAGGGACTTTTCCATTTCAATCTTTTAATTGGAAAAGTAATTCTACCACCACCCAGCACCAGCACCAGCAAGATGTCAAAAACTAAATTTTCTTTTCGAACCCAAACAAACCCAGATTACACATACATTAATAGATCAACCACTAATTTTTTTTCAATTATCCCTGATTTCCTAAAAACCTAAATTCCCAAATCACAGTTCACAATTCACAAAATTGGATTAGATTTTGTGGCTAATGAACCCATAAATCTATGAACTTACTTAATGTAGTTTTAATGTATTTTAGGTAGCATAGAATTAGTCTTATGCCTGGTAGGACAATACTAGTACACGAATCAAAAATTAATAGATAATTCATTTGATGTACCTGATTCATAAAAACAAATAATTTTGATATCTTAACGTGTTATAAAATTATAAAACTTCCATCAAACATGGTCCCGATGTTTTTCAGGCCATGGAGGCTGGAGCCGAAAAGGCTCTTTTAAAACCTTGCTTTATATCAGATATTGTTGTTTTTAAACCTGCAGTAGGCAAAAAATGCATTGATTTGAACAACATTTCCAGGATTTACAACAATCCTTAAACCTCAAATAGTTATAGCACCATACTTTCGGCCAATTGTTAAGTAAGTTTCTTCAACTGGCTTCGCTAATTGCAAGAGTGTGCCCCCGACGTCTAATAGCAGGTCCGCACCTCCGCAGCTTTCACTTTTCTTCTCTGCTGGTCGTTCGTCTTCTCCCTCCCGTTTTCATTTGGAATTGAATTAGGTTTTGTGGCTAATGAACCCATATATCCATTCCACCGGTGGACCAGACCAAAAACCATGGATTGGGCCCATTCATTGAAAAGGCCCAAACAATGAAACAATTACGAAGGGAAAAAAAATTCAAGCCCAATGGCTTTGTCTTCTTCATTCTTTCATTTCAGGCACAGGAGCACAGGCAACACTTCTTTCATTTCTTACCAGTTTCCGGCGGTCGGCGGACGGCAACTTGAAGCTCCCGGCGGACCCAGCACGGGCGGCCGCGAGGGCTGGCCAGGTGCTGGGTCCGTCCCTGCCACCAAATATCTATGATAGTGTGCATTGTGTAGAAGAAGAAGATTGAACAATGCTATCATCATCTTCTCTCTATATATAAATATATTAGTACATTGGACATTAAGCCGTTGTTCGATAGTCTTTATTTTATCATAAACCAACGTTTTCTATCGTAGGTGCAGGCCCCGAATCCTCGATATCATAGTGTGTAATCATATCACTTCAAATCAATTTGTTTCTTTCAAATCTACCCTGTAAATCAATTTGTACTAGTAAATTAGATTTGTGTCATTCAAGATAGCAATGAAAATTCAAATTCTAAACGGACGTATGCATGAAAATGAGGAAAAGATTGTCAGACGAATCAGCAATATTTAATTAACATAGCACTGTAGTGTTAAAGAGTACAAATTGACTTATTATATTCCTGAATACGAAACCAAAGATATTAATATATTGGCAGCATTCCGAATAATTCCTCAACCTGGAGTTCCGCCTAAAGAAGCAGTGATTGTGATAGCCGTCGAATCTTCTACTGGTACATGGACAATTGTGTGGACCGATGGACTTACCAGCTTCGATCATTACAAAATGTAGAATAAAAAAATAAATCACGGTCCATGTGTACTAATACACCATCGAAACCTATTTAGTGAAACCACGACTAAGGGAATGGATTTAATAGAATCAGCGGAAAAAGAAGACTTTGTTGAACTTGACCATAGTTTGACTTTGAAGGGTAAGTGTAAGTCGAAAGGCGAAGTGAAATGCCAAAATCCTTGTCGATGGATAAATAGAGTGGGGAACTTAAAATGCTTATAGGTGTTTCTCTCAATTTGATCCTCATACGAAGACGATAATCAACGATTTACAACTAATGCCATTCCAAACATTATCAATCTAGATAGCAATATACCCCTTAATTTATTTTTAATGCGTCATAACTCCATTGGACAATGAAACAACACGTTAACCTATGATGATCTCTATTAATAATAAATAGCATCACTCTTGTTAGGACTATAAATGATAATTCCCATTAACAAAAATAACAACACAGACACATACTCGAAAACGTATTATCATGCAGTCTTTTGAAAAATCAACATTTCCATAAACTTAGAAGGTTCATTTAAAAAAGTAAAATACTCAATGCTACAGAACATGTAAAATCAAACTAAAAATGTTGTCCAGAAATTTTACAGACAGTACCATCTTATCATAAACCTACAACTTCCCAACATACTGTTCAAATATCTGTATATATATTAAATACATGCGCCATGCATCCCCTTTATTTCATCTGGCAATAGAACATTAAAAGAAACTCCAAGATTTTACCCTTTTATTTCTTTTGCTCCATAGATCTGATGCCACAATCGATCTGTCCCTGTATTCCTAAAAGACTAGTTCTTCCTTATTTTTAATCTGTAGCCATACTGAAAATCTTAATCTGTACTATAATTTGGACAACAAAAATTTCAAGGTTGAGATTTAAATTGTTTGTAGTTTTCTTTTGCTTCTTCTATGACCTTCTGGAGATCATTGAACATCTTCACAGAGGACTCAGAAAAGTTGTTTAATTGGCCAAGAAAAACCGCCAAGCTCGTACGAAACCGATCATAACCCGTTATCCAATCCTCGGAAGCTTCATCTCTCAACATATTAATACCTGAATCGTCATCATTGGTTCCAACTTGCAAGGCACTCAAATGAGAGTGATTCGCACCCTTCCTTTGGTTTTTCTCTTGATGCGGTAAAAAGTGAGCAACTTCAGCTGCCAAGTACTTGATAGATTCCACGACTTCTAGTGAGGGCAATTTGTCGATCATCTCCAACCAGGTACCACACATAATATATATGGGCGGGCCACAGTTTCTTAAAAGTGGGGGCCTCATCCTTTTGTTCCTTTTTGACTTGTTCTGTGAAAGATAGACGCACTTGAAAAGCCACTTATCTATATATTCCACGTATATTTTCTGGGCACCAATCCATTTTGTGAAGCTCAGCATTAGAGAGTTCAGTTCGTTTTCGAGATAAATGGTAATCTGTTTACGGGAATCCGACTGTACAGCAATCTTTGTGCTTCGAGGGGCGTGAGATACTGATATGATGTGAAATTGAAGCTTGTGGCATTCAAGCATCATGCTCCACATTCTCCTCAGTCTATCATTAGTAAGAAGAGTAAAGCATATGAATCAATAAGCAAAGACTAAAAATTCTCTAAAATTATGGAAAATGTTTCCATGATGGATATTCTGCAACTGCTAATAGAAGTAGTTGTCATGTAATGATGTAAACAAAATTTCTACGACAGTTAGCAGCTAATACGTCCTCGAAGAATTTTCAGTATTCCAAAATTATGAAGTTCTATGACAATCGTAATGAACATCACGGAAAAGCCATTTTATGATGGTTTTTATGATTGTTATAGTAAACCTTTTACGACGCCTCCTGTACATTAAAGCTCGTAGCAGATGCTGATCCATGCATTATATATATATGTGGGAAACAAGTGAAATAAGATCATATGCAGACCACCTTTACGTCAATATCAAATCAAATGCAATAGAATGAAAACCATGGAACGAAAGGCCATTTCTAATTGGATGTTCTTTAATCTTATACATCTTATCTCCTGTGATGCTCGGACTCGGGTACGGGTATCAAGTACGGATACGTATCTAAGTGTCGGATATTTTATTTTCTAAAATATATGATACGGGGACATGGCTAAAAGAGTCCATATTTCAGACACGGGTACGTGGGTACGTCTTTCAAACTTCAATTTTTTTACTAATTCAGGATGTCATTTTGAATAGGCCAAAATTAATTATTCACAATGAAGAAAATGTGTATTTAATAAGGGGTTAAAACGAATAAAATAGAATTTTGGAGTTTAGTTTTCAATTATGGGAATTACTAAATATTATATAAAATAGAAAATGAGGAACTTGATTGTAATTTGGATTTGGTAGAGCACTAAGTAGCACTATATGGAATCCATTTTCATTTCATACAAACAAAACCCCAAACTACCGATACAGAGAGAGAAAGAAGGAAAAAAAAGAAGAAAATGGAAAGAAAAAAGAATGAAGAAGAAAAGGAAGGTAAAACCTAGCGCCGCCGCCTTTCTCCACTCTCTTGGCGACGACGCTAGGTTTATAGAGAGCAAAAGTGGGAAAGAAGAAAATGAAAAGAAAAGGAAAAGAAAAAAAAAGAAGAAAGAAGAAAAAGACGGAAGAAGAAGCAAAAACGACGAAATGCCCGGTTGAAATTTGGAGAATCCGACACATATCCCGTACCCATACCCATACCCATACCCGTGTCGTGTCTGACACGAGCACTCCAACTATTTCGAAGAGTCCGAGCATCAAAGCTTATCTCCCATAGAGAAATGCAAAATGCAACTCAGGGCATCTCTGAGAATTAAAGGTTAGTTGACTTTATCTTTTATGGATCGAGGGAAAGATGGAAATAAGCAGAATTAGACCGTATCCCAGACCTCCAATCATCAGTTTTCCATGACAACATTATATTCGACTACTGTACTTGGCAACTAAATGTTCTTGTCTCTATCAAATCATTTCTACTTCATTGAAGCCTAACAAGTATACTCATTAAAGAACACCATAAGAAACAAGGTTAATCATAAATTCGCATTGGGATCAAGAAAGACACAATCCAATTGCACGATTACAATTTCATATATCAGCGTCATCAAATTTTACTATATATACATGAAATTAAAAAGACCAACCGGATTGTAGGTTTCTTATCAAATTTCAACACTTCAAAAAGAAATAGAAATGATCACATACGCAAAATGCTAAGATAAGGCAATCTGGGCTACGGGTTGATCGTGGGTGGCACTGTGGCAGAGCAACTCGTGTACGGAGACATGTCCAGAGTTAGTGCACATTTGGCTTAGGTTAAAAAGTTTACTTATAAGTTTACGTACAAGTAAGTAAGTAAGTTTCGAAAAAATATTTATTTTATTGGTCAAAGTTAGGCAAGTCACTTATTTTGGAAGTAACTTTTATCCTTGACTTTTGTTAAGAAAAAAACAACTTATCCCGAATGTTTGGAAACAAAAAGCTACTTCACAGTGAGTTTTAAGTAACTTTTAAGCTCAGCCAAACATGTTAGATTATCCTAGAAACAATTAATTGCATGTGATAACAAGTCCAAATTGAGCGTGGACTCGTAAATAGTGCTACTCTATGTTTAAGGACATATCCTGCTTCTATAGTTCTATAAATGAATGGTACCATATTTGTAAAGTTCAGAATTAATCTTAAATATTCCTAATGAATTTCAGTGACTAATTAATCAAATAAATAGCAAAAAAATTCATACCCGTCAATTAGCTCTTCAAGTTGTGGCTGAAGCTCTGTATCTCTAATTTCTTCTATTTTCTTTGATATTGAGTCAATTCTATGAATTGCAACTCTAATTCTTGAGTGTAGATCCTTGACTACAGCACGTGTTTTGTCAGTTTTCATTTCTTGTGATTCTTGCTGTCTAAGCACTTTACACTTCTGATCAAAATTACTTCTAAGCACCTGAGCAGCCTGAAAAAGGAGTACGAGGATCAGGTATCAGTTGATTTCCTCTACTCATTTAAAGATAAAATTGAAGCAAAGAAATTATCAAACTTCTGAAACATATGGTTTTGCCTGTCCGAAACATGAAAATTCAACCGTAAAAGTATATCAAGCTAAAATCAACTATCATAATCACCAGTTACTCATACATTAGGAAAACCATCAGTTTGTGTCCATACATTGATGTAGCAAATAAAGAGTTAACAGTCGAGTGGTCTCTTTCATGGATACAGTTGACCAAAAAAAATACTATCCTAGTGTGCATAAACTAGCATGAATGTAAAGAAAAAAAAAATTGAAATATTATCATTCACGCAAAATGAGAAATCATTGGCATCTTGAAATATGAGTTTCATACTTTTTTCCTATTAATTGCCAGTTTCGTTTGAGAAACCTGTGGTTAAGTAACACTATATCCAGAACCGCATGACAACTATGTACAGCGAAAAGATCTAAGATTGACAAGTACAAGTGTAAAACTCAAACCACCAGAAAGTAAATCCCACCACCCTTTTAAAAAATAAATTTAATAATTTTAATGATTACTAATGTACTATGTGCACATTCAAACTCTGAACATACCTTAACTTCATCATAAAGCTTCTTCTCCCACACATACAGCCTATCCAAGGTTGAGGCATGACTTCCAGAGACCATACAGAAGTTGTCAAAGAGATTATTAGTAACATTGTCACCATCATCTACAGAGTTCACGCCTAGAAGATTCCTAGACGAAGCCGAACGAGATGACACGGTCCGGTGCCAAGTTAAATACTTAACAGAAGTTTGAGGAGGCTCTAGACAAAGCAATTAAACCATATGAGTAATCACATAAATGAATGGAAAATATAAATAATCATCCATATTATGAACAAAGATTCAATAAGATTCCACGACCATATCAATCAACTCCGAAATAATAGTTAATAACTGAAAAGCAGTGACAAATGCCTTCTGCATTATAGAACTCCTTTCTGATTATAAGAGATTATAAGAACAGTAAAGAATTAAATGCAAAAGTGATACGAGGCATGAAATTCAGCAAAAGTAGAATTTTTGGCAGAAAATAAAGAAGCAGCATCATGAGTTCATCCATTTTCTCATATGGTAACTCTCCTTTCAGCCAGCTTGAAAGCATATGTAAGATTCAGAAATTTTCTTCATCCAAAAATTATTATCAACAATTTTGATATATTGAAATGCAGACAAAAGAGTGAGAGTAAGGCATCAGCTAATGCTTTTATGGGTATGAGTGTTTGGTTGTTGAAGTTAAAGATGATAAGATGAATGTAGTGGAATGAAGATGCTAAGGTACAGGTGCGATCATATTAAAATAGATAAGGTAATGAGAATAAATGCCAACCGCTGGAGGTGGAGCAAATTGAGGACATATTTAGGGGATGATGACTTAGTGATTGAGTTGTGGTTTTGCATTGACCTAAAGAGGTTCCTTTCTAAAAGTGACGTGTTTTCGGTGGAGCAAGTTAGAAGGGGTGTAGATCAAAATTAAGAGCGCTTGTTATAGTTGTTAAGGATCTAGTTGCTTCAGATCTTCCACTAAATCTAGCAATGAACAAAGTGGTAAGGATGAAGAATGATTGATGTAACTGACCCTAAATTTATTGGGAATAAGCCATAAGGCCTAATTTGTTGATAGTGGTGGTGGTGGTGAGCTTCTCAAATTATGAACTGAGCAGGTTCCTGCCATATTTACAACCTCGTACATTGGCAACCTCGGAATAAGAGATGCAAGATGTCCACGGCAAATAATGATACAAGGATGTTTATCTAGAAGGTCAACTGTTTATCATCAAGAACTGTTCAAGTTCAAAAAGGCCCAGCTGCTTCATCAAACATAGATAAACACAAATAAGCCAGAGTAACGAGGGCATCTTGTCTACTACCAAAAGTTTGACCCCAGTAAAATATCATCACAGCAAATTGGAAGGTGAGAAAGGACCCTAAGCTCACAGAGAGAGAATTGATCATCCAAGACTTTGTTAAGACATCTTGGAGGCGGTACATAGCTATGTGATGTCACATTCAACTCGACTGAGAATATTTTAGCAACTGAAAAGTTAGCGGTTATATAACTTGCTTGGTTGTTTCTCTCTATAGGGTGTCTCCGGTGACCAGAAAAAGAAGGAAAAGGTAAAATAATAAATGCTTCAAAATAAAGAGCATGTTGTTCATTTAGTTTTGAAGGTTCAAGCCTCTTAGCTAAGATATAGGTTAAAAATAGCCAGAAAAGTAGGAAAACTTGTTTAAATCATCGGTTAAGAAAAAAGATAAATAATTTCTTATCATCTTCCCATACATTTCTTCTTTTATCTTTCAGCACTTCATCTGTCTCTAATCATCATAAATTTCTGAAGTCGCTGAATAGGTAAATCGCGAATTCCTGTACTATTTATTCTGTTTGGTTACAGAAGCTGTTTTACTAAAGGTTTCTAATCATCACAGGTATAAATTATTTGGGATTCATAACAAGTGTTTTTTACGTAGTTTGAGGGAGCCTTGTATCTAATTACTATTGGATATAAACTGTCATTAATAATGAACTAACAACACTTAGCAGACTAAAAATTTGAAATTAAAACTGATTCATTACTGTTCCTCCCTGTCAAGGAAGATGAAGATGCTGTATTTATAGACAGTCCGACACCAACAAGTATCTGATAGCGCAGTCCCTAGCAAAGTGATCTGGAAAAATTAAAACGGATAGACCAACCTTCCTTGACCTCACTTGGATCATCACCACAAGATAAACATGAATTCAGTAAAGCTGAGGTCATCGATCCACCTGCCACAACAAATTTCCTTGACCAGCTAGCACGGAAAAAAAAAAACAATATCCAGAAAAGGCAAGAAGAAAAAATTAATTGAAGTAATCTGTGCACACTGCATTGCAGTGATACTTGGTGGCATAATTTTCTCATATACGTTATCAGAGAATAAAAAATATATAACTATGTAACTCAAAGAAATGGCCTTCTTTTCCTCCCAATTTTATTAATAACTGCAAGATTCTATCTTATCCAAATGATTGAGCAGAAAACTATTCAAGCCTCTCTATAGTGCGATAGAGATGAATCCTAAAGCGGTGCATCAATTTCCTTATTGTAGTAAAATTGGCTTCACTGCATCTGGAAAATTAACTATTGCTCTAAAAGAATACAAAAAACCTATAAAAGCACATATAAGAGTGATCATGTGTCAGTGACTGAGATAGAGTCCATAGGGAGAGAAAGGAACAGAGATATTACGCTCTTTCCCTGGGAAAATTGGACGGAAATGGAATTTGTTTGCTTCAAGCATCCGGGGAACTTCTTTTCCAGATTCAGATGCCTTGTCAAACAAATGCTCAATATCTTTCATGCTTGCAAAGAAGTCCTTAGGTGCAGATGTATCTTCTACCTCGGTTTCTTTCATTGGCGTCTTCACATCATTCTGATGCAGAAATCTCGAAGATGTGGCTCTTAATGGTGATAAATAAGGAGAGTTGTTTTTCTTCACATTCGAAAACTTGGTTTCAGATACTGCACTCTCTGTGGACATAATAGGTGAATCACCGTTCATTACATTTTCTTTAGCCACGTTAACTTGTTCACTCCCAAACTTGGTTTCTGATACTACAGTGCCTGAGAGCATAATGGGTACATCATTATTGACAAAAATTTCTGTTGCCCTGTTCACATTTTCAAAACTTCGAACAGTGTTTCCGTAGAAGGTTCATCAAATTCATCTTCTGATTCATGAGATTCTACCCTTCCAGGTGAGGAAAGCTTCTCTTCTACATCTTCCAATTCAAGAACTCCCTCCTCCTCTCTAAGCTCTCTAATCTTGTCAAAGTACTCCGAACCCTAATCAAATCCCCCGCCTTCTTGTGAAGAAAGATGATCGTCAATTGGATGAAAAATACCAAAATAATCCCATGGTGGAGTTTCTGACGGGATGGAAGGTGTTTCAAATGATGATGCTTCACCGGACGACCCACGGTGGCGGACGAACTGGGTCCTCTTCCCCTCCCCAAGACACACCTTACCCAGGTATGGGTTAACCTCGATTTAACTCCCAACAGCTTGAATTTGACCCAATTTGTGGCTGCATCGAAGAGCCTGTGCGACAGCTTCGGTTTCACCATTTTGATGCTTCAATCTACATCTTCTGATTCATGAGATTCTAGAGATTCTACCATTCCAGGTGAGGAAACCTTCTCTTCTACATCTTCCAATTCAGGAACTCCCTCCTCCTCTCTAAGCTCTCTAATCTCGCCAAAGTACTCCGAACCCTGATCAAATCCCCCGCCTTCTTGTGAAGAAAAATGATCGTCAATAGGATGAAAAAGACCAAAATAATCCCACGGTGGAGTTTCTGACGGGATGGAAGGTGTTTCAAATGATGATGCTTCAGGTCCTTCGGTGGAACGAGGAGTAGTGCTCAGAGGAGTAGTTGAAGCAACTGATAACGTGATGGGCACAGAAGGCTTTTCTTCAACTTTCTTGGAAAATGTACCTCTGAATTTCATATGATGAGCCTGGTGTCGACTTGTGATCGGAGGTGAAGGAGATGGTGATTTATTCACAGTGGTATCCACATGTTGGGACGGAGACCGAGAGGAAAGTGAAAACTGGGAGATAGACCTCTCAATCAATGCATGTGGCTCCGGCGTTGCACTTGTTGAAATATGGATGGAAGGTTCAACTTGTGAATCAGGTTCAATGAATCTCCTCAAAGCAGTACCTATGATTTTCAATTCTTCTATATAAGCAATATGAGCAGCTGCTAGAGAACACCTGCCATTAAGTGCTTGTTTGATTAATTTCTTTCGCTCCCGACAAAGCTGTAGGCCCTTGTCTTCTTCCAATCTAGAATTTGAAGCCCCCATTGAATGATTGCCAAAACAGCATACAGGATTCTCGGTTAGATTTGAGAAGTTTGGGAGCAAATTAGGAGAATGGTGTGACCACGTGCCCTGATCCCTTAAATGACATAAGAAAAGATTAGATGAGAAACACGGCAGAACTTGTTCGAATTAAGACGGAATACAATCAACAAAGAAACATAAGGCTTTCTGTAAAAGAACAGTTCCTAAAGCAGTATCACTTTAATAGCACTAAAATAGTAACTCCGTTCTGTTTCATCATCCAAAACCATACCCCCATGCTTTTCTGCCAATAGAATTACACAACAGCTCATACAGCAAGAAGATCCAAAGATTTGCCACGAACAAAATCATGGTGAATTTAGCTTGCTTAGAAAAGCAAAAAGGCCCACGAAAATTACGATAACGAAAGGGTAAGATTAAGCACAATTCATAAGCAATAAAAGTAATAGCTTTTCAAATCACAGCGTAGTTTGAAATTGTGAAACCTAGGATTACTAAGTTCTGTAATCTAACCTCAATTCCGAAAACATATATAAAATTAGATGGGAAATGCCACTCATATTCATGAATAGCGATCAAAATAAAAAGAAATCCAAACCGAACAGCACGAAAATTCAATTCCAGGGAAAAAAAAAAGCATCAAAAAACATAAAGAAGCCCATGAAAGTAAAATGAAAGAGAAGGCAATGGAATTTAATCAAAACCGAAAAACCCCAGAAAGTGAAAATCAAACCAATCAAAATTCTAATCAATCTAGCTCAGAAACTAACCGACACCAATCAGATTTCTCAAATATCCCCCAATCCTTCAACCCCTCTCCCAAAAAGAAATTCGGAAAGATCAAAACTTCAAGTCAATCAAGACTCAGAACACCATAACAAATGAACAGAACTCAATTGAACTCACATTTCCCAAAATTAATACTGAAAAAGAAAATTATGGGCTACAGTGTTCTTGTATATCCGATTTTTACCTATTTTTACCTGAGAAAGCTTATCTGAAACTTGAAGTCAAAATTGATATCAACGGTGAAGAAAACTCTTGAATTTCAAAGAGGATTATTACAACCCGAATTATATGGGAATTTTTCAGAGAGAAACTTTTGAAGATTGTGCGTGTATGACAGTAAGTCTGTCAGAAATGAAAATATCAAATCACACACAAACACACAGTTTAGAGAGAGGATTGTACTGAGTTTGCATGCAACGGAAAAGGTACAGAGGACGACAAGAGAGTAATGTGTGGATTATGGACCACACTTTACCATTTCTACTTTTTTATTTTTGTAAACAATTGTTCGGCGAGAGTCTTCTCTGTAATTAATTAATTATAATTTCTTTTGCAAAGAAAAAATGCTAAAATTCAAAAGCGTTACTTTTACGCGGCCCGATTCGGCAAATGTTTTTCGCAGTCCCTACATTCAAACCTCATTTCTTAGTTCTTACCATTAGCAAGAACTTGTTTCAGTTGCTTATCATAAAGAATTCGAACGATTGTTTCAAATAGTGCAAGTGACTTTTTAATAACGATTCTACCCACCACCAAATATGTTAGTTACTAGTGTCACTTATTTGGTAACTAGTAAGATACGCATGATTACATAATTTTTACTCATAAAAGTTAGTCTTCATCCAAGATCTTCGCAACATAAAAGTAATGAGTTCGATTGATGAAACTCCACAAACGAATGAGCGACCATCCCTCTTTCGTAAGAGTAGACATAATAGAAGTCGAATAGTTTGTGTCGGAATTCAGATTCGGACCAAACTCTTCTTTATTAGAATCATTAACTCATTATCGAATATTTTATGGACAAGTTGTCAGTGTTTATTATTATATTCCTATTGTAGATCGATTAGTTTAAAACACTATTTGATTTATACTTTGTTTTTGCAATTCATTAATTTAAATTAAAATGGAATGGATTAGATCTAGATGACTTACCTAAGGAGTAACACACATGCAATTTGTCTCTTATTTTAAGTGTAAAGAACAATAAGAACTTACATTGAAGCAAGTGCCTCGTAGAGCACATGATGTGTCATTTCTTTATTTATTGTTAAGGTATTATTCTTTTATTTTAGTACATGAAACTTAAAAGCATCCAAGAATAGAAGAATCTAGTGATTCTTTTTTTTTTTTTTTTTTTTAATAAAAAAGCATTTAGTGAATTTAATATTACATTTTTAGAAAAATATTGTGATATGCTAAATAAAGTTATAAAAAATTAAATAGGAGAGACGTGTAAAATGTTCGAAAAGGAAATATATGAGTCATTTAATACTAAGTAAGAGAAGATGGGCTGTTGCCAAGCACAAGATTATGGTGGCAAAAAGCAGACAGGAGCTTTATAGCTTTCATCAGATCTGAAAAGTTGGAACATCATTAATCTAACGTATTGGATCATGCTAATGACTATATATATGACTCACTAGTCCTAACTTTAACATCTTGTCACTTTAGTCGACACAATAAAGTAAAACGTTCCGTCCCAGCCCACTTGACACCTCTACAACCTATTATATACAACTAATTCTTTTCATCGATAATGTTCGATGTGAAAATATCCCCTATATTGGTGTATGTTTGGTTGAACTTTTTGTAGATTATAAGTAGTTGATCATACAAAATGTGTAA
>CAIGRT010127011.1:0-13089 GCA_903798405.1 Fraxinus platypoda
TCTCGGCTATATTTGAAGTATTGGTGCCAAGTCGAAGGTACCACTCCGGTTTCGTACAGCCAAACACGTCTGATGAGCAACTCTTAGGATGCTTTAGCATTCAATAACATGGAAGAGAGCTGAGGAATTTAACTTCCCTATTTGCAGCTTGAAGCGAATCATGTCAATGGCTCGCTTACCTTTCTAGTTGAATCCTTAAATCATGATCTTGTTCCTGGACAAATCACCAACATTAATTCTGATTTTCTTCATCGTCTTGACCGGCATAATGTTTACGACAGATCCACAATCGATCATTATGCGATTTATCCTGCATTCTCAAATATAACCACTAATATACAATGGTCAATTACGTAAACGAGAATCCAGTTGTAAATCTTCATCATCAAATGTGATGGCGGCCATGCAGTCTTGTCGGTTTGTGGATCCAATATGTTCTAAGACTTTGCCTTCGTATTCTTTCGGATCGATCAATGCCACGATTAAAGCTATTCGATCATTGAAAGAAAGACTAAGACACTTTCTTAAACTTGTATTGGAAGGAATATTATTGAGTCATGAGATAGTTTTCTTCTGCTTTGAACTCTATCTCAATACGTTCATCATTTTATTTTTCTCTTCTACATTGATAATATTGGAGGCAAAGCATTCTTTGTCAAAGAAACCCTTAGGAAAATAATCACCCAGGGTTGGTAGTCTAGAAGGAGTGCGTAAAGCAGTTTCCACTTCCGTTGATTTAGTAGATATTCTTAACTTGACTTTAGACCTTCTCATTTGGTTGTTTCTTGGTCCTTCCTTGGTCTCGATTTCTCGTCATACATACTAGAACTTGGAAATTGTGGAGGCTTTCGATGATGTCTTTTTACAAGGGTCAATGTCCCCTGATTTTCTTTAGTCTTACTTCTTTATTGGGTTGAACTTTCGTAACCAATGTCTCCAATTTTGGTTCTACAAGAGGTATATAAGGTTTTACATGTTTTGTCCGACATTCAGTATTTCTCTTTCTTTCTTATAAAGGTGGACCAACCATTACCGATCTCGTCTTGAAACCCCGAATCAGATTCCCAAACATCCAAGTCATTTGTCATAATTTCGTAAAAGGCTGGATGGTCGGGTGTACGTGGTTCAACCATCCCTGGATAGATGTAATTGATGGTGACTTCTCCGTCTACCTCAAACTCCACTGGGATGGCTTTTTCTAGAAGTTGAGGTCCAAATTCCTCAATTGAGGATTTATTAGCATCGTATGTAAGAGAGAATGTCTTCTCCTTCTTTGCAATGGGAATTGGATCAAATGATCCAAATGAAAACATCGAGTAGGCAACTGTTGGATCTTCTTCGGTTTCAAGTTTATCTTATTTTCTTTGTCCAAGTGAACAATAAGATCTTTCAGGACGAAACACTTCTCCACTGGGTGACTAATGATTTTGTGAAATTTACAATATTTAGAATAATCAGACTTACCGGCTTCCTCCGATCTCTTTGGTGCTAGAAGCTCAATTATCTTGTGTTCAAGGAGTTGATCCAAAATTCCATAAACTTCAGAATCTGAGAATGGGTATTCCTTCTCCTCAAGTTCTTTTAGAGTTACATGACCTCTGTTTTTGATCTTGTCCTTTGTTAGCTCTGAACTTGAGCTTCGGTTTCGGATTTGAGCTCAACCTTTGGAAGACTATCTTTGTAGGGATAGTAGAATTGTCATAACTTCTTTAGACTTACTTTTTTTGACGTCTTTCTTTATTTCTTTCTTATGATTTTTCTTGTTGCGTGGATCACTTGACAGGTAACTCATGCCTTGCAATTTGGATCTCCAAGTTGTGAGCATGTGTTGCCAACTCTTCAAAGGAGTTGGGTATATTCGCTTAGAGATTATAGAGCAATCCCTAATGCATGCCATGTACACACATGTCAATGGAAGATGCTTCGCTGATTCGTTCTTTGCAATTAAGCACAAGGTTCCTCCAACGTCCGATGTATTCTACAACGGGCTCTTTTTTGCTCTGCTTTGTTCGAGCAAGTTCCGGAAGGCTGACTGTTTGCTTGGTACTGTAGAAACATGTTAGGAATTCTCGCTTAGAGTTGGTCCCAACTATCAACTAACCCAACCATTATTATTTTTTTGTTTATGTCTACAATGAAATAGCGAAAAGTTCATGAAAAAATTAAAAGAAACAACAATGTTATTTAAAAAAATGTCAAGAACTCACCATTAATAGTGAACACTTTGATGTGATTGAAGCAAAAATTGGAGGAGATTCACCGCTGACTGGCTATTCGAGGTGTTGTCGACTGAAAAATGGCAATCAACGTGGGCGATTTAGGTGGAAAAATTTCAGAATTGAGAGAGAGAGGGAGATTAAGAGCTTGTTTGGTAGGGATTTTTTGGGGGAAGAATTGATTTTGAATAGTGATATGATGGGAAATGTGTGGTTGAAAAAGAAGATAAGATTATTGATGNGAATCTGTACCAAACAGACCCTAAGGCTTCAGAAAATCTGGCTTCTTCTTTCAAGCGAGGTTATGTGTTGTTTTAAGATTTTTTTTAGTTGATGGTTTGGGTCGAGTGGTTTGGACGGGTTTGTTGAGCAAACCAGCCAAATTGAACCAACTCGTTTCAAAAGCCAGTAATTGAAATCCAACTAAAAATTATGTAAAAATATGATTTGGATTGGTTTTCATGGGTAAACACATATAACCCTAAATGGTCCAACTAAAAAATATGAAAATATCGGTGGTTATTGACCCATTTCTAGTGAGAAATTAGCATTTAATGCATGAATTAATATTTGCACTTTTTCAAATAAGTAATATAGATCATGTGTCAAATTTTTATTTGCTAACACAATTTATAATTATTATACAAAAAATTTTGTTTTCATAGTGGAATTGAAAATTGTCATTAAGTGTGTCTAAATTTTAGAAAAAGGACAAGAAACAAATTTTGGACATTTTTACAAATAACCATTCTTGCAATTTCCTCTTATTTCAATGGTAACACAAATAATCTTTTAAAAACTTAAATTTGATCAACTTACTATTGCAGACACAATTTTTCCAAATTATACCAATTACCATGGAAATCAAACCCCAAAACACACGTGGTCTAAAAGTTGAAGAAGAGCAATAGTAGTGAAAAACACAAAAGCTGTCTCATTAGTTGTCGTTGAAGCAAAAAGCTACACGTAAACAACGAGGTAGGAGGCCACGTTTCAATCCAAGACTGGAGATGAGGTTTGCTGCAACGTGTGGTCATCACACTTCTCTGTCTTTCTCTTGCCACAACTGTTCTGCCTAACTTCGTTGCGTAGATATTTCTCCAATCCTCAGGTATTATTTAACCCAAGAGAAAAATTGGAAAAAAATTGACACACAATTATCACAGTCTCTGCAAAAACCAGGTGTAATTACTGGCAATTATCTATCATATATGGCTATGGTGGCGAAGTTACCGTTGCCATCAATTGATTGCCATCATGCCGCCGCCCAACCTCCGCCGTCGTCCCGTCAAGTTCTCCGGCATGGTTTTGGGTTGTGGGACCGATTGGGTCGTGGGAGAATTTTTGTTCAGCCATGTAGATCTTTCAGGTCTGAGGAGGAAAGTGGAGTGGGTGAGAAAGGGAAGAACAATGAAGAGAATTTTGGGAAAATTAAGGAAAGTAATGTTGTGGAGGCTGAAAGAAGTGTAAATAAATTTGTGGGCTTTGTGAGAAATGCTGTTTGGAGAGTTTCAAAGCCAAGTTTAAGGTCACAAGGCGAGTTCAGAGAGGCTTTGGAGAAGCTGGAAGAGAAGTTATTTTCTGTAAGTTCTATTTTTTTTTTTGGAAATTTTATTTGAATTGATCATAAAATTCTGTACTATTAATGCTATTTATCTATGAGTCTAGATAAATAGTATTATTCATCTGAGAAATATGAAACCTATTAGTTAGCTTTAGTGTATTATGGGAAATTAGTCAAGATTGCTAGTTTTGACAATTCAATTGATTCTGGAAAAATTGTCTAACATTGAATCAAACTCCAATGAGTTGTTAAATTTGGTTAAAGTCCGCAATTAAGTTTTAGTTTCTCAGTTGAAGTCTGCGACAAAGCCATAAAAAAGTTCGGTTTCAAAAGTTTCAAAATTTGGTGGTCAAGAGTTTCCTTAATGGTTCTGATTTTTATTAAAAAAATAAAAGAAATAGGAAAGGATTTTTAAGTTTTTGTAGAACTTTCTGCTCATCCTAGGTGTATATAATACAATTTAAGAGCTTAGAATTGTTATTGGAATTATACTTGTAGGAGAGGGTGGCGTAAATTTTGGAAAATTTGTGTATTCCTCTCAAGATTCTTCATGTGAGTTCAGTAGTAATTTTGGCCTATCCGAGTATTGACATGCATTTTAATACCCTTTTCCTCCTAACAGCTTTCCATTCACGTGGGTAGATACATTGTAACGATGTTAAGCACTGGAGTTATACTGCTAACTGGGTTTCAGTTATCAGGTTGGCCTATAGATATTATTTTGCTGTTGATTTAAGAGTTGATTTCATTATAAAATTTGGAAAATTTGCAGCCCGGTGTAAGTGTTAATTTGGAATTAATGCAAATGTTGTAAAGGTGGAGATGGTCAAATGAATGCATTGATATGGTATAGTTGGCTTGGAGGGATCATCATTGGGACAATGATTGGTTCGAATATGGTGTTAGAGGAAGTCAGTCGATCAGGTCCACGCAATGTTGTAATAACTGGAAGGTATTTTTTCTCGTTGAGACATGAAATGACTTTATTTCATCCCCCTAGTATTTGGAGAACTTCTTTGAACTGCACAATGCCTATTTTCTGCTGCTCCTAGCTCACTATTGAAATTACCTAGGACAGAAATCCTAGTATATTATTCTCTTGAGGTTCCAAGTTTGATGCTTGAATAATTTGCAAATTGATAAGCAATTTATTTATTTTTACTTAAAAGAGTTAAGGAAAAGGTAACATGTCTAAACATACTAAGTGTGTGTTTGTTTCCCATTGTTGTAGAAGAAATCGAGTAATGAATAGTATTTTTTGGAGAATGTGTGGTTGAAATTTAAAGTAACTTTATTGATTTGTGTGTAGAATATTTTATTGGATGAATGTGTGGTGGAGAGTTTTACTGTAGCAAACAATGTTTTGGAATAATGGGAGGCAAACGGGGCCTAAATGTTAAAAGTAACTTTTTCATATTTTTAGCTCAGCCAAACACATTCTCAGGTTTTTTCAACATTAGCTAAGAATCTGTTATTTTTCCACTTGGATGAATCTATCCATTTAGTAGCTATTACTGAATCTCATGTTAACCTGCTAGAGCTTTGCTGATAAATGATTTTATTTTTGAAACTAACTGTTGGGCAGTACACGAGGACTTGGAAAAGCTCTTGCTCGTGAATTTCTACTTTCCGGTGACAGAGTTGTAGTTACTTCACGCAGGTGATTTAAAACTGATATTGTTAAATCTTTATGTTTCTCATCTATTTTTTATTTATATTTGGTTCTTCTGAAGGCAGCCCTGAATCTGTGGACATGACTGTCAAAGAATTAGAAGAAAATTTAAAGCAAGTCATAATCGCCACTGGTGGCTCATCCAAAACAAATTTAAGGCATGCAAAAGTGAAGGGAATCACATGCGATGTCTCTATACCTGATGACGTTCAGAAGTTGGCAAAATTTGCTGTCAATGAACTTGGCTCAATAGATATTTGGGTAAACAATATGCTTTTCATATTTCTCGTCCGAAGAATCTGTCATTTTCTAGCCATGTCTTGGCTCTATCCTCTCTTGTTTGCCCATTTTGAAGTGCTATTTGCAAAAAAATGGGCTGCAATTAATGGGGCTATGATCATTTTCACTCGGATTTATAAATTATGTGGTTTTTAGCATAATAAGTAATGATTAAAATTTCCTCAGTTATTAGTTGCCAAAATCTGGGCTTATTTCTTTATTTCCAAAGGACTCTTTTATCTACACAGAATTTGTCTAAAAAAATCTCCTCTTATTACATTATGTGATTTTTAATTATATTATTCCCCAGGTCAACAATGCTGGGATGAACAAAGGTTTTAGACCATTGCTGCAATTTAATGATGATGATATCCAACAGGTCTGCTCTTTTATGAAATTAATTTCATACTCTTCTACTTTTGCTGCACTAGTTTGTGTACATGTCATTTTTACAAGAATCTGTTGTCTTCTGTATAATATTAAGATTTCTGAATTTCCTTTGTTTGTTGGACAGATTGTGTCTACGAACTTGGTTGGATCCATCCTATGCACTCGTGAAGCAATGCAGATTATGAACATCCAGAACAAGGGTGGCCATATATTCAACATGGATGGTGCAGGATCTGGTGGATCTAGCACCCCATTGACAGCTGTGTAAGTTTAACACTAGAGAGTAGAGAAACTTCTTATATTTTGCAGAAACCGAACACTTGCATCTGATGATTAGATTTCCTTGTAATTTTTTTATATAGCTATGGCTCAACAAAATGCGGTCTTAGGCAGCTCCAGTCGTCTCTTCTAAAGGAGTGCCGACGATTAAAAGTTGGAGTTCATACAGCCTCACCAGGCATGGTTCTAACGGACTTGCTATTAAGGTATATACCAATAGCTCTATGGCTTTTACGGCTCATTTGGTAAGGTGAAAGAAAAATAAGTTAAACATTTGTCTATTGTACTACTGAGTCCAATTTATTAATGCAATTCTGATTTCTTGTTCAAGTTGCTCCATTATGCATACTTTTAAGGTTCAATTTTGTAATTATAGTTATCTTTTTCATATAGCGTTCTGTATGTTATTTATTCGCTGAAGCACCTAACTTTTGAAATATTCTGGTTTTGAAACTAAGATTTCCTAAGGATTTTTTATTGAAGCCCTTCGTGTTTCCATGACAGTGGTTCTAGTGTACAAAACAAACAGATGTTTAATATCATCTGCGAGCTTCCAGAGACAGTTGCTAGAACTTTAGTTCCTCGAATGCGAATTGTAAAGGGAAGTGGGAAGGCCATTAACTATTTAACTCCTCCGAGGATCATACTTGCTCTGGTCACAGCATGGGTGAGACGTGGCCGTTGGTTTGATGATCAGGTATTCTTTCTTCTTTGTAGATGTTATTTTCATTTACTTGGCTTATTGAAGAAAAATTAACTCTCCTTAATAAATGGTTAGAAAAAATATTTTTCCTTTTATATACCCTATAGAGTTCTCATTGTTAAATATTGTGATCTGTCATTTCATATTTATTTTCACGTACTGACCACCAACTCAACTTATAGTATGAGCAAATGGTATCTGTTGACCTCGATTTTGTACCTCTAACGTAGTCAACAGATCCCAAAGGCATCTTGCGTCCACGTAAGCCAGTTCTTGTACACTAGAACAAATCGTTGGCCACGTGACCTTCCCCATTGGTGATGGGGTTGGCCGCACACACTTCAACGGTCAAGTCAGTTTATAATACACGTGTTTTGAGTGTGGGAGGTGCTCTAGACGCGAGCCTCCTATGGGTCGTCTTTGTGGGTATTCTAGAGAAATTGCAAAAGTTATGTGTTGAGGGCATAAACTTGCATTACCTTTGGAATAACACATTGCTTAGCTTTTATAGCAGAAGATGATGGATAATAACCGTTGGATGGAAATATACGTGGCCTCATCCAGACGGCTGAGGCTTCTTGTCATAGGCATAACCAATCATGAGTATTTAATGCCGATACCATTTTATTGCCCAAAAATCTGACACGATACTTAGACTCGACCTATTTGGTTGGGTGGAGCGGCGGTAGCAGTAAATTTTCACATCAATCATTCATTGAAGATTGTATAAAAGATCCTATGCCGATCTCCTAGCAGCCTGGCGTCGTCCATAAGGATTTGGTTCTCCGTATGGGGTCGACTTCCAGCAAATGTGTTTGGCTTCCCATAGGGGTTCGATCCCTTCATGGGGGTTCGGTCAAACTGCCACTTGGGCGGAATGACGTGGAGTGTGGGCTTAGGTTCGCTTGCCGCATAACCGTCATGTGGTAGTGCTTGAAGCTTCGCTGGAAGAGGCGTAACAATATCTAATTTGGATTTGAAGGGGCTTGGTAGTTTGCTTGAAGCAACAACTGGTGAAGACTGAAATTCAAGAAAGAAAGCATGCACTAGAAGTTGGAATAAATGTTAGTTTTGCATGTATATGGCCTGATAATTTTTTACGGATTAATCCTTGATCCCTAAATTTAGATAGCTTCAATAAACACAACGAATCAGAAACACGCACAAGCAAACACATTTATATCCAGCCTTGATATGAGAGGGACTTCCACTCATTGCTGTAAGGTTTCACTATGAAGAATAAAAATGATTAAGATGGTATTTCCTCTCCTCTCAATCTGTCTCTCACCCGAAACCAACCCCCTATATCGTTTTTTTTACGTGTTGAAATATTAGGTCGATCTGTGCAAGAGGGGATAAGTGTGGTACGATTAGGCTCCACGTGGTACATCAGAATTTCCATTTAGTCACTTGATGAAAAGCTTTTGGTGTTATATAATCCAATAATCTATCAAAGCAGGAAGATCTGGCTTGATATTTGATGGTGTATTCCTGCATATAAAGATGTTTATTTACTATAAATCTTTCAGGGACGAGCACTGTACACTGCAGAGGCAGATAGACTTCGCAACTGGGCAGAAAGTCGAACCCGGTTTTCCTTTACTGATGCCATGGAGATGTACACAGAAAATACATGGGTTTCCGTTTTTTCACTTTCAGTGGTATGTGCATTCATCATTTTATCAAGTACAGGTAACACATTTCCCGGGACCTGAACGTGGAAAACTCACTGCGAGTTGAGCAATTTAAGAAACACAGGAGGCCTCTGTAAATGTATTGGTGAATTAAGGGGTGCACAGTTTTTCTCCCTGCATCCTTATTGTGACGCCGATTCTCGAACAATTTAAGAGAATTGGCAGGTCTCGTATTGGCGCGTGCTTTGAGTTCTGCTTAATCTGGCTTGTAGCTTTTCTCCAAACAGGATCTTATGTGTAGTATCTCTTCATTGTAAAGAACAACTGTGTATTTTTAGGATGCTTGCAAGAATTAGGTCTATTGTTAATACAATTGGAAAGTGTACAACAATACATAATTTCACCTTTGTTAGTTGTTCCTGTAATTTGTGAAATTGCATTGTAGTATTTATTACCTTTCGCCCTATTATCTAATTGCACCATATTTTATGTTGTAAGAACATCACCAAGAGAATTAACGTCTCCAAGAGATTACTCTATTTAGAGAGCATCTTTAAAGAGTTGAGTTTTTTATGACTCAAAAATAGAGCATTTTTAAATTTAAATAGTGAAATATTTATATACTCAAAAATGATTATATTTTGATTCTTCAAAAAAAAATTTCCAAGAAATATTTATTGATTTAATCTCATATTTTATTTATCATGTTTTGTTATATATTAATGGACAATTAATTCAAATATGATTTGAATAATTTAAAAAATGAAGTCTGTAAATTATTAAAAGCAATAATTATAAATTGATAATAGAGACTGAGTTTGATTCTTCGCTATTTTAAAAAGTCAAAATATGAAGTATTTTGGAACTTATTTTTAAGATTAAAAAAAAACAAAAAGCAAAATGAAGAAACAAAAAAGAGAGCATTTTTGTGGATTGTATAAAAATCTTACTCTCTATATTTAAATAAGTTTTTTATTATGCATAAGATGCACTTTTAAATAAAGATTTTCTTGGAGACACCCTCTTTCCCACCCCTCAAAAATCTAGACGAAGCAGGGAAAGAGATAATTGTCTCGATCCGTCTGTTGCCATCCCTATTGCACATTAGCATTACAATCTATCTCACTAAATTGAAGTTCACTAATCTAGCTATAAGTATGGTAAAAGTTTAGCGACCTAGTTTCTAGTATGATGAGCGGCCTCACGCGCAAGAGTAATTGATTGATATGTTGGCACATCGTTAGTTTTGATGAACATGTAATCAGCGTCGTTGACAAAATTCAAACTGAGTGACCTAATTGCTCGTAAATTTAAAGTTCAAATCAAAGTTGAGTGACCTAGTTGCAAGTATTGTGAAAGTTAAGTGATCTCTGCTACAATTTACTTGAAGAAATATACGAAAGTTAAGGGTAATTGCGTCATTATACTCCAAATACCCACCCAAATCCGAGATCATTCGTCTTCGTCTTCGTCTTCGTCTTCGGCGGCTTGTTCTATCTACGAATACTTCCTCATAGATTTGAGTATTATCGAATAAATCGGCGTGAAAATGTCGGGAAAAGGTGCAAAAGGATTGATTATGGTCAAGTCCTCGGCCGCAGGGGGAAGCAAGGACAAGGATAAGAAGAAATCCATCTCTCGATCATCTCGTGCCGGACTCCAGGTGCCCCCCATCCTCGTTCTCCATTTAGAATTTGTAAAACTATTTTTGATTCGTGTATCTGTTTCGATTTTCTTTAATTTTTTTTTGGGCTTTGAAAATGATTTGTTTTGTTGTTCAGTTTTTTTGGTGTTTGTGGAACGTTTGTAGGGCCTTGATCGTTTTTTATGTTCTGTTTGTAGTTATAAGTGAGGTTAAGTTTTGGAGTAATTGTGTGTTGGTTTATCTATTTGGTGTTTGGTTTGAAAATTGGCTGCTGCTGATTGTTCTTAAGGAACGTTGTTATTTATGATGATTATTATACAATTTATGAGTTTTTATTCAATCTTAGCGGCTGCTTTTGAGGAAAAATTGTCTTCTTTCTTTTTTGATTTATGAAGAAAATAGGAAAAACGTTGTTATATTCATCATATTAATCTCAAGTTGACTTAACTTCACTGTTGCTAATAAAAAAAAATTTTCCTTTTTTTGTGAAGTTTTATTCCTTATGACTAGAAGTCTTTGAGTTTGACTTCGTAGTTAACCCAAAATTCAGACTTTTTGCTAAATATTAGTGGCTCTATCTGTACTTGTGCTAATGTTCTATCTACGTGCTACATATAAAGAGGAGTATATCTTTCAGTAGTACAACACTTCCTCTTTTGGCTGGTGGATGCAATGTTTGAACATGTATGATTTTAATAAAATCTGAATTGGCTATTAACAGCTCGGAACTTCTTATGGCTTCAAGCTTTTTCCTGACTTGACATTGACATCTTTAAGTCTAAATTGGCCAGCAAAAATGTGGAACTACTTAGAAGTCTAAAGTTTTCTACAGGAACATAAAACATACAAAAAAATTCATATATTGAAGAATAATGACAACTGTTGGTTGGTCGCTTTAAAAATCTATTCAACTTCATATAGATTGGCGCTACTAAATCTGTACCTTTAAATTATTTATATGTTTTATGGTTATGATTTTAAGTGATAAAAATCTAAAAATTTATAAGGTACTTTAAGACAAATAAAGTGAATTAGGATTCATGATCGAAGTATCTTGCAACCCAATCTCATACTACCCTGCTGGACTAAGTGGTCCTTACTCCTTTTTTTCATGTGATCCCAGATTAGTTTGATGAATTTGGAACGCAGGATCGTATGATTAAGTCATGTTTTTAACAACTATGGTAGCAGATATGTTTATTTTCACAACGGTTGTCTTGGAATTAAAAATATAAGAAGAATCAGTTTTAGGAATTCATCAGTGTCTTCCACATTTGAACAAATATACATGGAGACGAGGGCAGTCTTCAACAGAGAAATATATACAATAATATGATGTCAACTCATGACTATGTCGTAACTGGCACTCATCAAACAACTGGTAATGAGAGACTGGAAGAACAGTCTCTAATATGTATGTAACCAGAAAATCCCCTCCAACCATGCAAATAACCCAAACATTAAACTAACTCAGGATATGTTGCATTTCTGCATTCAGTTGAAGTTGGCGATTAATTCATATAACCAGAATTTGGCTTGGTCACTCTAGATTGCATGGTCTCAGGAGACTTGATTGTCATGATTAAATGGGCATGTATTGTTTGGGCAGTTTCAGGATTTTAAGTCATGCCTAGATTTAATATAGCACATGCAACTCTACCTGATTACTTGTGTTACCAACTGACGGACTGCTAACAGATGGGAACAATTGATACTCAAATCACACTCCACCATTTGACTCTATAACTAAGTGTTCTCTGAGAAATGTTTTGCAATTGTTCAAAGCAAGTATTGTTTTGAAAAAACGGGTGAGACAGTAAAAGAATGGTGAGAGGTTCCCTCAGAAACCCTTGAAAGTTCATGTCTTAAGAATTTCCTTATTTTCTATAGAGTGATAGTAGTGTGTGTTAGCAAACAACTCTAAGCTCGTTCGCAATATGGGATGTGGTTGCAGGGGATAGGATTTGTTATGAGAGGAAGGTTGGGTTTGTTTATGTCTTCTTCATTTCTTAGACCCCACAATATTTCTGTGCTTAAATGTGTTCCTATAATTCTATTATCTATCTGAAAATGGTACAGAATGAATTGGATTCTCTGTTTCAAAGAAACTTAAGGGATTGAGAGATTTCAGATATGTCATTTTTATTGACTAATCTTGATAAAATTTATTTGAAACCTTCTTGAATTGACAAAAGGTTATGGATATTAAAGTCATTGAACTATTTTTCTTGCAAACCATTCTTCCGAACTCTTGTTGATTCGGAAAACTACCCATCTTTGCCTTATTTAGGTTCATTTGGAAATCTTGCACCCCGTACAGACTTTTTCTTAGGTGGTGTTTGATGAGAAAATTAATACTTGTTAATTGGTTCAAAAGATGTGTCCTTATTTGTCTCTATCCCTTCGTGGTATGTGATGTGTAGAAAGGATTCATAATGTATTTGATCATTTTTACATTGTGATAGTGCAAGACGGCCACGGTGTAGACTTTTTTAGGTTGCTATGTTTTTAGTTGGTTCTTCTCAAGTAGATGTTCTGTATAGGGCTGTCCGTGGGTCGGTTCGGTTCGGTTCTCTTCAGAATCGAACCGACCCAAAACTTTCGGGTATTTAATAAATGGACCCGTCAGGTTCAAATATAATTATGGAACCGTTCGGGTTCGGTTCGATTCGGTTCCGTTCCGTTCCATATCATAATTAAATTTTTT
>CAIGRT010127012.1:0-15167 GCA_903798405.1 Fraxinus platypoda
GAGTTTTTCAACTCTGCCAACTAGACGTCTGGATCATGAATCGGACGTCTGGTAATAAAGACCCTCATATCGTTAACCTGACTCATTTCTTCTCCATTTCTCTCAATTCTCTCCCTAAATCTTATCTCTATTCTTCATTCTTCCAACTCAAATCATAAATTACTACTCAAAATAAAAAAAACCCATTACTTCTACACTTCAAATTCTTTCAAAATTCAAATTTTTATCCACCAAATCTCACATTCCGCTAAAATCCGAGCCCTAGTCCACTTCTTCCCTTTCCCATCAAATTTCTAGAATGTCGAGGTCCAAAAGAGCGGGCAAAAGACTCAAGAGTACTGTGAGACGATCTCCACCACATTCATTTGACGAATAATTCGACATGGAACCCTCCCCCTCTCTTACTTGTTGCACTTACTGCTTGAATTTATCTATTTGGTTCGTACTTGCTTGTATTTATATTAATTTTACGAAAAAAAATTTAAATAACAAATTTAGCCATTCTTGGACCTTCAGAAGTTGAGTCCAAATAGAAAATAATATTTCTATCGAACATGTTCATGCGATCGAATAGTGCAATTATTAGCGATCGCACGGTAGGACTTTTGAACTTTTTGGAGGTAAATTCGTTCCCTTGCGATCGTAGTCGTCCAAGCTTACAATTGCAAGCTTCAAAGTTTTCCCCAAAGTTCAATTTGGTCCCTAGATTTATTCTATCGTGCAACTTAAGTAATTTTTTATTTGCACCATGTGTCCTTCAATATTAAATCTCCACACTTTAACCTTTTTTTTTTTTTTTATCGTCCACAACATTCGTAATTGATCCAATGTAAGTTCTAAAAACTACAATTGCGTTCCCAGACTTTTTAAATGCTAAATTTAGCTCCCAAACTTGTGAATTTCTTTCGATTTCTATCTTAATTCTTCTTATTGATCATGTGCAATCTGATTGATCTTCAATTGATGTGAATCAACTCCAATTAGACTCAAAGTCACCTTTCTTCGCACTAACTGTATCCAAGTTGGTTTTTCTCACAATTAACATAATTATTGTAAGCTAGGTAAACTTGTGCTCAATTAAAAATAAATAATTCAGTTTAGAAGTTTAGATAAACATGCAAAAGACACTTATAAGTAAGTATAAGTAATTGTGAATGTGTGATTAAAATTAAAATCTATCTTTAACTTGAAATTATAATGAGATTATAATTCAATCCAAACATGCACTAAATAAAAGCTAATTCATTTTCACAACAATTTCTGAGTAATTGAGGAAAAGTTTCGTTTAAAACCTTTCCATAAATTACGATAGTAGTAATCTCTAATATTAGTAGACCCTATTTGACAATCATTATTTCAAAAAAATTTAATTCTCATACTCATTTTCAACCACACTTTTACATCATAAGATATTTTACACTTAAAACACAAATTTTTTTCTCTACATTTTAACCACACTTTCTTCTAAAAACCACAATTCAAAATTCCATTTTCTCAAAATAATGACCATCAAACAGGGACTTAATTAATATGTTTCAAACCAAACTACTAAATTGTCTAATTAGTTAACATTTCAATCATAAGAGTTACTCCCAAGTGAAAAAGAAAAAGGAAACAATTGCATGGGAGAGAAAGAGAGAGAGAGATTCATAATTTCATATGAAAGTCACCCCATGTAGTTTTCCTCCTGAATTGCCCGTCGAGTAGCTGCCGCCCTATTTGAAAATCACTAATGACAGGGTCCAACATGGGCCAACCACGTCCCACAAACAAGTCGGTGCCACCCCATACTTAGCTGTCAATAATGCTTATCGCTGGACCATATAGGCTAGATCCTAAAAAACACCCCACCTCCTCCACTACTCCACAATTTCAAATATTTGCACAAGATTCTACATATTGTTCCGCTGTACTTCTTGCATTCTTCTAGGTACGAAAGTTACATCATAGTACTGCACGTACTACAATATTGTTTTTCAAATTGATAAATAAGTGGAAATGGAGGTGGAGCAAGAGTGTACTACTCCAAAGAACCAGGATTATCAGATACCGAAGCCTGTGGTGTGTCCGCCGGCGCCGAGGAAGAAAATGGAACGCCAGCAAACTAAGCAGAACCCTCCGAAGAATGGTTACTTCCAGTCACCTGATATTGAGACATTCTTCGCCAATGGCCCTGGAAGAGAAGATTGGGCTTAGGTTTTATGTTTTTCTTATCTCTTTGCATGTGTCTGTGTCCATTATTTCAGTCTGTAGAAGCAATGCAGATGTTCTTCAGTAGAGGTGTAAATCCTATTTGTTTCATTTTCTACTAATTATGAGATTGGATTCAACTCAGATGTTTAATCAATCTATATCAAATTAACTTTATTTGTTGATGGAATATCCTTGTTATGCCCTTTTTGGAGCTCCATTTTTTGTCAAAATTTATTTTCAACCATACGTTCTCCCATGAAATAATTTTATATGTAAATTCAATTTTATTAACGACTCATTCTTCAAAAAATCACTATTCCGAAACACATTTCTTTCCAAAAAAGGGTTTCAAACAGGGGATAAATTACTTCTTAGTTTTTACCACTAGGGTTTTAGAAAGTTGGATTATTTGGCTCGCTACTTTGGCATGATTCTGTTACTAGAAAATATGGGAATTTTCCGGTTTGCTGTCTC
This sequence comes from Fraxinus platypoda, assembly GCA_903798405.1. Taxonomy (NCBI): domain Eukaryota; kingdom Viridiplantae; phylum Streptophyta; class Magnoliopsida; order Lamiales; family Oleaceae; genus Fraxinus; species Fraxinus platypoda. The sequence goes on from CAIGRT010127012.1 coordinate 2,668, forward strand.
TATGTAGAATCAACTTTCTCTACGCACTAACGACAACCATTTTTACAAAATTGTCTTTTTTCCAAACTCATTGTCAATTCTTCAAAAAAATCACTATTTCAAAATTCATTTTTCCCCCCAAAAAAACTTTTTTTAGCCCTCGTTTGACAATCATTATTTTCAAACTCTTTTTTCCAGATACTCATTTTTTACCGCACATTCACACAATAAAATATTCAGCACGTAAACCCAAAACTTTTGTCTACTTTTTAACAACAAATTGTCCTACAAAACATTATCTAAAACATGATTTTCCCCATTTCATGGTTGTCAAACCGGGCGAAACTCTTTATACTAGCGCTCTCTTTCTACTATTTTTTTTGCCGTGATTGAATAGATAAAAAAACGAGTGAAACCAATCAACAAAGTTAGAAAGAACCTTGTTAGTAGTAACAATGGTCTTTTAAGCCTTTGTTTGAGAACTAGGACAAGCATTAAAAAGTAACAGTGAGTTGAGTAAATGTGTAAACTTATTACCAATCGTTGTCGTTCTCCAGCGATACATTGGAGTTTCCGACCCTTTGCCTAGGTTAGAAATTATGGTTATGTGGATCTTTCGAAGTTCGGTTACAACGTTGTTTCGACACCAAGAATTAATGATTTGATTAGCATATTAACCTAAATTGCATTAAAGGAGGGGCTTGATGTCAACAAATTTTGTAATTAGCTTAGAATTCTAATGTTTATTTGGCATGCATCATGGATGAGATGAAACATCCTTTTCATCTTGGCAGTTGAGGAAAAATATTGCCAATGGCTGCCCTTTATTCGCTCTCCCCACTCTCCAACAAAAACCTTATTTTGTCCTCTTAAGCATGCCCCCATCAAATACTAGTGTCTTATTAGTTAATATTACACGAGTCTCGAGGATAGAGAGATAATTTCGATATTACAATGTAAAATTTTGAAGTCGATAATATAGAAGAGAATAAATATATTTGTCGACTGCTCAATTATATGCCATAAATAATAGTCTATAAGGAGGCTCGATCATTTTAAGACTGAACGCAAGGAACCGTCTTCAACGGGAAGGAGAAGATTAATCCCTAGTGAGAACTAGGCTTGATGAGACGCACTCTATTTCGTACATGTCTGAAGATTCGCATAGCCCTCGATTTATGTGTTGTTTATCCATTCCTACCTTTTTTATGCCAATGTTGGTGACGAGGTAAGAAGGCATTGGTTTCTAGACGGTCCAATCATGTCCAAATAGTCACATCTTGTGAATCAATCTTGTGAACCCATCGAATAATGCAAATTAAGAAATCTAATGAATGTCTTAATTGCAAAGTAAGAACGGTTGGAAAGTGAGACGACTGAGACATACCCTTGAAAAATTAGAATTTAAGGTAAATAGGGTAAATCTGTTCATCAGTCATCCCAGCAACCACTCTCTCTTCTCCAGTAAGATTTTTTTTTTTTTTTTATTTTTTTTTTTCCCTTTTTTTTGGTGGGAAATTCTCAAATAATTCAGCAAAAATCATCATAATAAATTGATTATATTATAATACATTCAAAAAAATTACAGTTTTGACATAGAAGGGTGTAATTTCCTTTTCAGGCTTGTAATTTTTATCATTATTTCTCACATAAAAATTAAAACCTTTAATAAGACGTAACAATGAATCAACGGCTTATGGAAAAAGTTCATGCAGCGACCTCAAGTTGTATTTTTTGGGAACTGTGTGCATGCAATTTAGTAGAATGCTTTTCATTAATAAAGATAGTAATACGAAGAGATCTTGCAACAACTACTAAATGCCATTTAACTTCGATACACCCATCCCTCTTTTAACCTATTCTACTGAAATCGTGTCATTCTTGAACCTGTGTAAACTACCTGAAGTTAGACATCCTACTAATACATCTCAACTGATGCGGAATTCACTTGCTTACGTATATTCTCATTCCTTATCTTAGGGCTCATTTGAAAGCTCTTCTAAGTAGACAAAAGACTTCTGAAAAATTAACCGAATGGACCATAAGCAACTTATTAGTCCCAGAAGCAAATTTTTGGCTAAAGCCATACCAGACGGGCCCTAAGTGTGCCTATGTCTATCTTCACATCTTCATTTCCGCTACTTCCATCTTATGAACTTTCTTTCATTTAACAACCGAACACTTAAAATGAGAAGCTCCCTGACTTGTAAAAATTAATTGTTAAACATTGGCTATGTTATGCATGCCCTTGTACGATATCATATAAGTATTTAAAACTATGAATCAGCACGGTCAAACTAAGGACCACCTTAGAATGTGACTACATTCTTAGTTGCCAGGAAAGGGGACCAGTGGTGGGGGAGGAGATGTTCTGTTTGAACTGAAGAATGTTTTAACTTTGAATGGATGTGATTAATCCCCAACACTGATAAGTGATTATTTAAGTAAAATCTACTTGATAATCAGGATCAGACAAGAAAAAAAGAGTTTTATCTTACTTTATCAACACTCTAAAATTAAGCTTGACCAACAGCGATGCGGAATACACAAGGTGACCAAGACAACAGGAAAATGGAACTCCATGAAGATTCTCCACATCAGTCCTTGATGACACTCTTCTTAATACCTAACATCGTACCTATATATATAGTCGCACAAAATATGTAAATCATACAGTTTTCAGTAATCTAAACTCAAACAATTCCCAAGAGTAAAGGGAGTAAAAGATGGCACCTTGTCAACTTTCTCTACCTGCTTCAACGGCAGTCCGGCTGTTTGGTGTTTTTGCCGCACTTCTACTGCCCGAGTTTGCGTTTTGCATGACACGACACTACAAGTTCAATGTATGTTACTTTGCCCAGTGTAATATGGTTTTCACGTTCTGACTTCTGCTTCTAAACTGCTGTTTCGTTGATCTGTCATGCTAGATTGTGCAGCATAATGTAACGAGATTGTGCCATACCAAGAGCATTGTTAGCGTCAATGGACGCTTTCCAGGCCCTCGCATTGTTGCACGAGAAGGTGATCAGCTCCTCGTTAAGGTGGTTAACCATGTTTCAAACAATATCACAATTCACTGGTAAGAGAACTCGTCAACTGTTTCTTTGAGAAAATAACAGAAGAATATATGACTTGATTTGCTTCAATTAAAATGATGCATTGTTGGACAGTGCGAAACTTCATTAAACTGTTCAGTTATCCCTTGACCACGGATACAAATTCTTCATATTATAGGGGATGTTCTAGACAAAAAATTCATCAAGTCACCTTCATTTCGTATGTTATTATATAAAATAATCGGGTAAGGGGCAGGAGGCATTTTTTTTGGGGGCATGAGGTAAGGCAGAGGCTGTTAGGAAACCTGTAATCTCCTTGTGGTGTAAAGAATCTGCATGCGAGTACACATAACTCTCAAGTTGAGATTAAACAATATATATCTCTGTGCTCTTTGCTCGTTTTCTGATACTACTTTCGGAGTTGGGGAATAATGTTAAATCCATAACAGGCATGGCATTCGGCAGCTTAGGAGTGGGTGGGCTGATGGACCAGCTTTCGTAACACAATGTCCAATACAGACCAACCAGACATACACGTACAACTTCACTATCACAGGGCAGAGAGGAACTCTCTTCTGGCATGCTCATATCTCATGGATGAGAGCAACACTTTACGGACCCATCATCATCCGCCCAAAGAGAAATGAGTCTTACCCCTTCAAAAAACCATACAAGGAAGTTCCCATTATCTTCGGTAACCTTCATATATATGGCATTTTGCGTTTTATGGTCAAATTTTTGCAGCATCTTTTAATATAACTCCATTGCTCAAATTCAGGGGAGTGGTGGAATGCAGATCCTGAGGCTGTAATAAATCAGGCTCTGCAAACAGGGGGTGCTCCAAATGTTTCAGATGCATACACTATTAATGGTTTTCCAGGGCCCTTGTATAATTGTTCTTCTAAAGGTATCATCAGTAGCTATAATGAAAAACTAACATTAACAAAATCGTTAAAAGTTAGTGTTAAATCGTGTATATAAAATGTTTTAGTTAATAATACTATACTTATAGTCTAATCTCTCCTAAATTATCATGTATTTGGGTTGGTTTCAGATACATTCAAACTAAAGGTGAAGCCAGGGAAGACATATATGCTTCGTATAATCAATGCTGCAATGAATGATGAACTATTCTTCAGCATTGCAAACCATACAGTGACAATTGTTGAAGCTGATGCTGTATACACCAAACCATTTCAGACTGATGTAGTATTGATAACCCCGGGTCAAACCACCAATGTTCTTCTAAAAACCAAGCCATACTATCCCGATGCCACTTTCCTCATGACTGCTAGGCCTTACTTCACCGGCCAGGGCACTTTTGACAATTCAACAGTTGCAGGTATTCTAGAATACGAGCACCCGTTGAATCATACTTCCAATACGAAAAAGATGGTTTTCAAGCCAACTCTTCCACCAATCAACGCCACCACTTTCGTTGCAAACTTCACCAGGAAGCTCCGTAGCTTAAACAACCCTAATTTGACTGCAAGTGTTCCACAAACAGTGGACAGGCGATTCTACTTCATCGTGGGACTAGGCTCGAGTCCATGCCCTAAAAATACAACTTGCCAAGGACCTAATGGCACAAACTTTGCAGCATCAGTTAATAATGTTTCTTTTGCTCTTCCCACTACAGCTTTATTACAAGCCCACTTCACCAAAAAATCAAACGGTGTCTATACCACTGATTTTCCTACCAACCCACCAAAGCCGTTTAACTACACAGGGACACCACCCAACAACACTGTAGTGAGCAATGCAACACGCCTTGTTGTATTGCCATTCAACACCAGTGTGGAGCTTGTTCTCCAGGACACAAGCATTTTGGGTGCTGAAAGTCATCCTCTTCATCTACATGGCTTCAATTTCTTTGTTGTTGGTCAAGGATTTGGAAATTACAACCCAAACCAGGACACAGCCAATTTCAACCTTGTGGATCCTGTTGAAAGGAACACATTTGGCGTTCCAGCTGGAGGTTGGGTAGCCATTCGGTTTCTAGCCGACAATCCAGGTGCATATTACAAAACATTAATTAATTTTACAAAGAACACAGCAGGCAACTTTACATGCATGGTCTGTGATACACCAATGTGTCTACCATTTCATATTAGGAAATGTGTGTTTACTTTTCACCTAGTGAAATATTTCACTGTGTGAAAAAGTAGAATCATTGGTGCTGAACTCAGTGCAAGCAAGCATTTCTCTTGTTTGGAACTAGCAGTGTTAACTGGTATTAGTTGTTTGCATTATGAACAGGTGTGTGGCTTATGCACTGCCACTTTGATGTACACACAAGTTGGGGTTTGAGGATGGCTTGGATTGTGATGGATGGGCCACTACCAAATCAAAAGTTACCACCACCACCTTCAGATCTTCCAAAATGCTGACAGCTGTGATTGAATCCACGTGGACTTCTCAACTTTTGAGTTTTCTTGTCTTTCTCTATGAATTAATTTATGTAATTCTTTCGCTGAGTGTGTAGTCAGAAGAGTGATAAGTCCTTCAATTTTATGTTATTTTGGCTTAAAAGGCAATGTTTGATATTTTAATCCTTGTACCTTCACTTGCAAAATGCTCTTTCATTCAGTTTTCAAGATGCGATTCAGATACTGTTCTTGTCACTTCTTTTTCTCTCAGTCTTCTCTTGACAAGTCTGACTATAAAATAATTTCACAAATAAAGAAGAAAGAAAGAAGATTATGGAGAGGATGAAGCGATACATTCATGGCAGAAAGGAGGATAAATGAGTACCTGAAGAAGAAGATTTCAACCCCAATTCTGAAGAGTAATGCTATTTATCATCACGACAATGGCATGAAAAACAATAAAGATGCCTAGAACGATAGTAAAACAAAATAAAACGCGGAAAATCTACAATGTAATGAAATCTCTCCATCAATAGAGAGGGAGAGCAGATCTTGCAAAGGAGTAGTACATTTCATTCCCTTTTTGTGCTGTTGTCGCGTTCTTTTTTCCTTAGAAACCACAACACAAATCCCTTACAACAAAAAGAAAAGAAAAACAGGATGATGTAACGTGGAAGAACAAAAGTTGGTCCATAAACATTATTATGTTCAATTACGATAAAACAAAATAGGCTGGATCAATTAGGGGAATCTTTATTCTCATGGTGGTCATCTTACGGGCTATACACGACATAAGTATTTGCAAATTTAGCCGTCCATGTATGATTGATCTTTGTCACAGCATAAGCATGGAAAAGTACTGTTCAAACTCCTTGTCAATGGTTAGCTTCTTCGTCCCTGGTTGAGTATCTGCATCTGGAAAAGCACAATATTCCATATCAGTAAATGGCTGGGAAACATACACGCGTGAGATCCACATACAGAGAAAGCGACTCACGATTTAACGGAATATACAATCAATTTTTTATATTATTTTGGGGGTTGGGGGGATGAAATAACAGTACATAAAAATTTGAAAACTGGATTACAATAAGATTGCTGAACATGCAACTAGAAAATGTAAATATCCTGATGACTAGGGTTGGGGGTATGGGGGTAGAACAGGTGGAAATCAGAGTGAAACCAGTTACCTCGGTTAACAGTCCACCTTCCAGACGAAAGAACATAACTGCTGGGAGCCACATCATTTGAATAGAGCATATCTTCAAGTTCCTTATCTGTATAATGCCCAATGCCATCGATCCTGTATTCTGAGAAACCGCACTCCACATGGCTTCCTAATTCTAGGAGATGCTCCTCATAACTCAGAGATGGATGCAATCCAAAATTATGATAGGGGCAATAACGTTCCCCGTTGAAATTAGATGACGCACCTTTACTAGAACTTGATTTTGTCAATGATCTGCTCTCCAAAGAATAAAGACTATTCTTAAAAGAATCCCAACTAACAGAAGAAGTGGAAGGCTGATCAGATGAGAATGTTTTGGGAGATCCGAGGTCACTCTTCCCTTCACCAGATATAGACATGACAGAGTCAGAATCTCTGGTAAAGCTATTGCTATCTTTTGCAGATTCTGTATCTGTTTCATGTCCTCTTGCCAGTCCATTAATTTCTCCCATAGTCCGGCATGGATAGACCTCCTTTGCCTGGGTCTCAAAGTTACATTCAAGGCTTCGATTCAAGCAGACATGCTTTGGCAGAGGCATGCTTAGTTGTCCAGCTTGCAATTTCCTTTTCTTACTCGAGTCTATAAAGCTTGTCTGCTTCATTCTGTCGATGTCATCATTGTATGTCAAGCTAAAAGCAATTAGAAAAGACACATGTTGTAATGCTTTTGGCTTGTAAGAATACTTTTAGGAATGCATTTTACCATACAAAGAGTATGAAAGCAAAAACAGACCAAGCGCAATATGCTTTAAACATCTTTCTTATTCAGTAAGTGCAAAATACCACATCAATCGAAGTTGAACATAATTTGATTACCATAGAGCTGAGCAGAATAAAACCCATACAATGACTACCCTTAAAACAGATTCCTCTTCGATGGTTTGAATGATTAGGTAAAGATACAAGTTAGAATGAATAAAGACAAAGTGAATTTGTTGGAATCAAACTGTCCATGTTTAAAATTGCTTGCATATATCCCAAGCTGTCCATGTTGCTTGAATTATACAAACTGTCCAAATCCATAAAATTGCTTGAATTATACAAACTGTCCATGTTTAAAATTGCTTGCATATATCCCAAGCTGATGTCGCACATCCTGCGAGCCTCATTTAACACATTCATTTCTTTATTTACATCTAGATATGCCCATGTGACCATGCCATATGCAGGGATGCCATTGTGAAAACAACCATCTCCAATTGGGAAAGAGATCCTCCCCAGAACAAATTCTCAATTTCCACAATTTTATGACATCTCCATTTTCCGATCATTCAACATGGCTAAAATTTTATAATTTCACTAAAACTCCATGCTAATTAATACAAAGCAGGAGCACCATACTGGAGGAAATTGACGGAAAGGGGGAAACCAATATACAAAAAATATATAATCAGACACTGCAACTTTTAAGTCGTCAGCTGGAATGAATCTATGGTAGTTTCAACTTTCAACCATATTATCATTAAAATCGAACATTTCCTCTTCTACTACATGTAGAGGTCAAATTACACATCTTGTCAGTAAAATCACTAACACAAAATCATCACTTTTTTCATCCTCTCCTGCCCCTGTCCTTTCACTTTTCATATACATAACGCAAAAGTCAAAATTTCAAACAAACTGAGTATTTTCTCAATCCAGGAAAGAGATCTATCGGTAATTTACTAGCTCTTGACATGTATTGAAAACATTTACACGATATTTATATATCAACTTTTGTTAGATAATATATTTGCCTGTTCCTAAAAGTAAAGTTAAACCCACAATTAGCATTTTAGTAACAAAACTTACTTTTAAAGTTTTAAGCAGAGCCAAACATACAACAGAAATCCGAAACAGTCGGGTAAACATGAAATCGACCAGATTGAAAAAGGAGCAGTAAATGAGAAAACCCAGAACTAAAACCTGTTCATTTCAACTGGGCTGCTGACATCTTCCTCCATCATGATCTAAAAAACTAGATTACAAGTGGGTTCGATTAGAAAAAACAAGAAAAAGACGTGAGAACTGAAATATGGATCAATCTCAGTAGAGTTGGGGTGGGTTTGGAGCTATATGATCATCTCTGAGAGTAAGTTATGGTCCGTTTATGTTATCTAGAGAGAATGACAATAGTGCAGTCCTATTGTATTCTAATCATTTCGTTACTTTGCAATAAGTTAATCTCAAATCATATACATTATTTTTTTCACTGCCAAACGCATAATTATTGCAGCACTCAAATTATTCATCTGTATCCATAAAACGGATAAAAGCATAATTATTCATCTTTATGCCTATTTCCCATGATGCATTGACGATGGTATCCCGTAATCATATTTTTTTGTAATGATTGCTTTTTCTTTTTAAAACGTTTGCATTTCACTCAATTTCCTTTTGACTTTTCTTAAACATGAAATTGTTCAAAGCAGTCGTCCCCTTATCTGCCTATGTAAATGGAGGATGCCAACTTGACAAAAACTGCTCACCTATTGGAAGAAAGATCAGGAATCTAAAGATTTGTTTTCGGTTCTTCAATTTCTGGAGGCTGCCTAAGTAAATTAGTTTACGCCTAATTACTCAACGCAATTATATGCTAATTATTCACTCTAATCTTGATTAGCCTTTTTTATTCAGTAATATTCAGTGCGATTATGAATTTAGTTTTTAGCCCTGTTTGGTACACATTCTTTCAAAATACATTTTTTCAAAACTCATTTTCAACCCCACATTATTCAATAAAATAACATTTTCCATCACATCAATAACTTTTCTTTACTTTTTAACCACACATTTCTCATCATATCACAAAAGAAGGGCTAACGTATCAAACATCTATGTTTGGTACATATGCTTTCAAAATACATTATTTTAAATAATATTCTTTATCACATCAATAACTTTTCCTTACTTTTTAACCATATATTTCTCATCATATCACTATTTAAAATACATTCTTTCCTCAATAATATTCATCAAACACGTTCTTACTATGCATGTCTTTATATGGATTAATATTACATGAGTTCAATTAAAACTTGATATATTTCTTCTAATTTGTACTCGTTAATTTTTTTCAATTGAACATAACTTTAAACTCGAGTTATTGAATTATGAATACAATAATAAAGTTTTGATTTGCAATTTCATAAGATCTATAAATATTCTCAAAGAATATTTTGATGTTGTTCTTGAAGTTGCAAAACATTATAATTAATATTTTAGAAGAATATTAATCATAGATCTATATATTATATATAGTTTATTGTTGCTCCTGAAATATCACAATATTATAATTAATATTCTAGAATAATATCAATTTCTAGGTAAAAGCAGATATTAAATTACTCTATTTCTTTACATGTTTATTCTTCCGTATACGTATTTATATATTGATATTCTAGTTATATTTTACGTGCTTTTGAAGAATATAATTAAATACGATTTAATGTAAATTATGTTTTTACTCATCAATAGTAAATCATTGTATAATTTATTATAATAATATGAGATTGCTCCTAAAGAGAGTGAATTATAATTTTCAATATTTTAGAAGAATATTGACATATTGCTCTTGAAAAAACAATAATAACATACAACGTGCTTTCAAAATAGCATGTATCTCGAAAAATATATCATTTAAAATTTGTGTTTATCTACAAAGGAAAACATATAACTAATGTCATGTCGACATTGATTAATTTGAACATTTAATTGATTATTATATGATTATACAATATTATCATATTTTTCAAAATTAATTGTATTTTATTGTGAAGTTACTCAAATGGTAAACATTACAAAATTCAAGATAAAATGTCAAGATATCTATTTAGTAGATAGTACAAATATGCACACTATTCTTCAAGACAAAAAATATTTTCTGGACTTAATATTAGTAGAAAATAATGTTAATATGACATCAGGTACATCGAATGTCGTTAAAGGCTCCAGAAGAACTTGTATTATTTTATCAAATAATATTAAATTGTATATTGACAATGTACTTTATTCTAAGAGATTCATAAAAAAATTGCCTAGTTTTAATATATCAGATGCAATGATATCACATTCAGATGAGGAAAGAATAATATAGTATATATTTGTATTTCTTTTGTATTTGGCCAAAAATGGATAAAAGAAAAATTATTGGCACTCCCTTCTAGCATGTACTACATATTCATAAAAATGATTGAATTAAATATTATCACGAACCCGAAATTCGTTGACACTATAGTAACTCTATATACTATGGAAGAATTGTATTATTATTTCGAAATCAACAGTGTAGAAATATGTAGAATCTAGACAGCCTGCATCACTGTGATAAAATGTTGACATCTCTGCGTGTCGTGATCTGATCGTCAGGAAATTTGGACAGGACGATCACAACTCATTTTGCTTGAAATCCAAAGTTTTTTTTTTTTGTTTTTTTATCAAAATTCAGCGGTTTATTTGTGAGAAATAACTACGTGTACAATAGCAAATTTTTAAATACTATAAATTATTTTTTAAAATTTTATCTTTGAAAAATATGAGATTTGTCAACTATTCAAGACTTTCTAAGAGCTTGTTTGGTAGAACTTAAAATCCAATTAAAATTGAAAATATAGTTGTTATTGAGTCTCACTCGTATAATAAAAGTCAACAATAATGGCTAATTTTTCAATTTTAATTCGATTTTAATCTCTACTGAACACGCCCTAAATCTTTAAATTTTAAGTAAGCATGTTCTTTAAAAGTATTTCTATTATATATTATATTATTTGAATATTTTGATTTTACTTGTGCTTCTGAAAAAGCACAACAAGAAATTATATTTGGACTAAATGAATATGGTGTTGATATTTTAGAAGAAATACAACACATCTTATAAAGATATTCCAAAAGGCATTATCTACTCCTGAAAAGCATGCCATTATAATTTCAATATTCTAAAAAAATATGATATATTGCTTTAGAAGAAGAAAAATAATACATATTAGTATTTTTTAAGATTACCGTATTGTGTTCCTGAAAAAACACAAATTTATCCATGTTAATAATTTAGAAAAATGTTATGATTAATTTAAATATATCAATATTTCTGAATAATATTATTCTATTACTTGTGAATAATCATAACNAATGTTATGATTAATTTAAATATATCAATATTTCTGAATAATATTATTCTATTACTTGTGAATAATCATAACCAAGTATATTTCAATATTCTAGACGAATATTATTTTGATATTATAGAAGAGTCTATACTGTGTTATGTTGGAGAATAAAATTTTACTATTAGCAATAATTTATTCTCTACTAAGTTAAATAGAAATATGCTAAATTTCTAAAATGTGTGGTATAATTGAAACAAACACTATATTGAACCAGCAATTTAATTAGATTTTATTGTTTAGCATGACCAGTCTGGCCATCACTTGATCAGTAATGATACGAAATTAAAAGTTCAAATAGACATTTAACGAAGAACTAGAAGATTTTTTAATCAAATGAATTCATATATATTATTTGTTCTTTTTATAGACAATCAGTCATTAAATATCCCTTGCTAAAATAGGGATTGATCTGAAAATTAACAAGGATGATAAATGGGCCTCATCATCCTCCACGTTGACCATTTAAATATTATTTGTACCTAATAGATCTAATACAAATAGTAGATGATTGCATGACGTTTGCAACATGAATTTTACGAAATTACAGATCAAATTATGAGCATAATTTTCAAATTATATAATCAAGACTATATCTTATTAATGTTAGTGGACATAAATCTCAACATTTTAATAAGTGTTAATTAGAATGTCAATAAACGATTTAATATTATTGCTTGTTAAACACCTCCAATTAATTTAATTGAGAACAAAATACTTCTCATTT